>JAVQJL010069449.1:0-61596 GCA_036024295.1 Nannoperca obscura
GGTTTTGAGCCTAAGCAAAGGGCCCTGTGCTTTAGAAACTGTGCGTCCTGATGTTGGAGTCCTTAAGGCGGCTCCACCCTACCACTTCAGACTAGCTGCAGCCCCTCCCTCTTATGAAAATTATGCTCATCCCTCTCATCAGCTCAAATAAAAGAAAGAGAGAAAAAAAAGCTAGAAAAAAGCAGATTTAAACTGCCTTGAACTGCATCACAGCAAAGTTACAGTTACAACATAATAATAAGTCTGTAAAATACAAAACATCATTTTCTTAAAGTGACTTAAAATATATATTTTTTATTTGTAATTCAGGGGCATTCTCCACTACTACAGTAAATCCTTCCTCTATCTTCTTGTGCATATAAACTTTGCCACAACATGCCATTAAGATTATATATGCAGGCCCACATTCCTGTTATTCAGCTATTGGATGTTTTTGCATTGGCAAAACTTTTGCAGAAGCTCCAGTGCGGAGCCGCTGCTGCACCTCCGGCCCACTGATGAACAAGTGGCCACTTCCACATCCGAAGTACACGCTTTCTCACGTAAACCTGCAGTCGTGTTGAGACTTTGACCAGTATCCTAGTTTCGGGCAGACCGAGCTGAACACACGAGGCAGCAATAACAGAAAAAGAAAAAAAGGGCACAAAGATGAGTTTAGGAGGAGGGGCGGACATCAGTGATCCACTTCCACCAAACAGAGACACTTTTCGTCGCAGATAAAAACTAATTGTATCCGCAAAATCTCACAGCTGCATCTTACCTGCACTTGTTTGCGATGTGACAAAAAGCAGGATCACCGCTAAAGTGATTTGGGCGTCCCTTATCCTCCGTTTAACTTTCCATCTTATAGGGGTATCCATGACCGCCAGAGACGTCCACGGCAAGTGGATTCACTTTTCAACTTGGAGCGACTAATTAGACTTGCAACAACTTCTGGTCAGGACAATACTAAAAAAAAAAAGCCCCAAAAAGTCCCAGAGAAAGAGAAAAAAGGGGGAGGGGGGGTGTATCGTTACTTCTCAAGCAGCCATAGGGGTTTGTTAGTGTGCGTTCCTCCAGCTATCTGACGGATGGGCGCCCGTCTCTCCCGCACACAGCTCCTCTCCTCTCTGCTCGTCTGAACGGTCCTGCACCGCTGCGCCTCCGTTCACAAGTGTCGCCCCCCTCTTTCAGGCGTCACGTAAAGCCCCCTTCAAGTCCAACGGGGCAACACACACACACACACACACACACACACACACACACAAAGTCTTTCCCCCAGGCTGTCACTCACTGCGCGGACAGGAGACTCGGACAAATCAGAGGAGTCCATACATTAAAGCCAGCCCTGTTATTGGCCCTGGGTGGGAGGAAAAACTCAGGGGAAAGTTTCACGCCTACAATTCCTGCGCACTCAATTCTTTGACATGGAGTCCGCTGTTTGCAGAGCAGGAGAGGCTAAAGCAAGCGGCTTCTGGGACAAACCAGGGACTAATCACATGCACAAGCGGGTTGAGTAGAGTTGAAAAGTGTCCTCCATGCTGGATCTGAGTCAGGGAGTCCTGGTGACATGGTGCTGTTCCCACAGGTGGGACTTCCACAGTTCAGGTTTGAGCCAGTGTCCAACTGAACAATATTTTGATGATACTGAAAAGTCAAATGATTTATTATATACAGACAACCAGGTTGTTGTTAGATAGAAGAATAGGGCGATATCCCACACGTGGCTGCTTTACCAGCGTTTTAATAACATTTTAAATAACTAACTTAAACTATTTAAGTGTATTTATTAATCTACCTTGAGCTAAGATTGATGTCAAGCTATAATGAAGCTGTTTAGTGCGGTGCACTGTACTTGGAGGGGCCAACAGGGGCCCAACTGCAAGTTCTTGCAAACAGGCTAATTGGGCCATGTCTAATAACTGCTGCTCCATAGTACAATATAATTTTATAACTGATATGTAGATAAAATAATATTCACAGTATGTAGAAGCAGTACAAACAGGCGTGTGCTAAATAGTCAAATCCAATACCAAAACTTGTGTAACTAAAGATGAAGATGTTGCTGTATTCACACACGCCAGGTACATAACAGGCTGCAGGATTAGTGACGCTGACTCCCGAAGGACAACTGAACTGCACCAGCAATTACAGACATGATGGATACGCAATAATAACCAGCTGCTCGCAAGTTAGTCCAGCTCTTGACAGTAACGAGCCCAATTTAAGACGAGAATGACAACACAAACTCAAGAAAAAAACAGCAGTCAGAACACACACACATCAGGTGGAGTCCAACAAACTGCAGCTGGGATGTCTGCCTCCTGCAGGACTTGCTAAGCTGTGGAAGGCTCCCACTGAAATGTCTATTTTACTATAATAGAGAAAGTACAATGTTTGGAGTCCTGTGGTACCTTCGATCCGGTTTGGGCTTGAAACACTGTGCTTTCTCTTTTGACAGCTTCTCTTTTACAACTATTAACAGTTTATTAACCAACATTAAAAGCAAATCTTCCTTGGAGGCTGTGATCAAATGCAATGAGAGATGTCACTATTGTGTTTTAATATAGTGAGCACAGCGACAACTGTGAAAAAGCAGCTCATGAGTGACCTAATCACTGCCTCTGTAGTACATTTATCCACACTGAAGATCAATACTTTACTTGAACTTTAGCTTTTTAGGTTCAAACTCGAGCTCTGGCTGCCGT
Source organism: Nannoperca obscura (assembly GCA_036024295.1). Classification (NCBI taxonomy): domain Eukaryota; kingdom Metazoa; phylum Chordata; class Actinopteri; order Centrarchiformes; family Percichthyidae; genus Nannoperca; species Nannoperca obscura. Next base: position 2,688 of record JAVQJL010069449.1, read on the forward strand.
TGTCTCAAGAAATGGCAGCTGTGTTTTACAGGCTGCCGTGTGGCTGCTCCAGTGGGGGGCAGACTTCCATTAACTGCCCAGTAAAGGTTGGTTTTAAGCAAACAGCACGGCGGTGGTGGTCACATCTGACGCTGGGTCACATCGAGTCTGAATGCGGTCCAATTTGCAGCATAAAATGTAAAGAGGAGCAGCTTTAATATGCTGCTGTTTATCTTGCTAAATTGTTAAAAAGCTCTAAGAGCATCTGTAACATTTCCCTTGTCCCTAATGTGACACTGGAACACATGGAAGCCCCTCTCACGTGTCCGTACTGTGCAGCCCGTGCTGTAGAAGCATATCTAAGACCCTCATGCCTTCACAGCAGTTTTACCTCAGGTAACCCCTATTACCACATGTTCATACTTTATTGGGTTTAAAGGCGTTACCATTTTTGATCCCATTACATCATGAACACACCATGCCTTTCTAAACTGACCACTTAGCCATATGATGGTTACTGTGGTCAGAAACACGGTTCAAATTATGGCCTGAGCCCTGTATTTAGGGTGGCTTTACACCTAGACCACACTGATCTGAAAGCTGTCAATCTACTCCTGTACGAGGTCCCCACTGGCCCCCTTAAACACACGGTGATGTATCTGAAGCGGGACCATTTACGATTAATGTGTCATCCGTGGACCTTCAGACAGAATAATCTGTCACAAAATGAGTCTCTGTGAGACAGAAGATGGGAGGTACAGTCTGAAAGAGATGTAAATTGTGATTAAGCGCTTGACTTTGTCTGTTCAGAGCTATTTCTTCTTCATCTCTTTGTCCTATTTTCCACATCCGCTTTCACCGGCTTTCAGGCTGGATATGAAATCCAGAGAGGATCTAATTCAATCCATCTTTTTTTAATGTCCTCCACTGTTAAAGAAACGCCCACAGATGATGAGATTCTCCCTGAAGCCAGATGAGAAAAGCCAAACGTTTGCTTGATTGTTATCTCAGTACACAAACCAGGAGCAGGTTGCACCAGCTGTTCGCAGCTTTAAACTTAGCCTAGTTATAAAGTAGTGTTTTACTGCGTGGACAGCAATAAGTTAAAACCAGCTGCACCACATAAACTAGTTCTTATATATAGATCAGCTGTTGATACACATTTACACCCAATAATATCCACGTGAGACTGTTAGATAGCAAACTGAACTGAACTGCCAGGGCTCATGTTAGCTTGCTAATACATGATCCATTTAAAGTGAAGAGTAAAGTAAGTTAAATTACACCGGAACTGACACTGCTGTTTAATAATTATACAAATTGGGAAGTTTTTAAACTAAATGTCATTTAAAAAATGACCGGATAACATCGGTTATGTTGGAGCAGCGGCTGTGACAGCTCGCGGAATGAAGGGATTTCAAATCCTTTGGCGCCCGATCGCCGCAAATTGCTTCAAAATGTGTGCTCGTTTTCGGAGTCATAACTCAGTCAAACCTGAACACACAGCCATGAAACACACATTTTTAGATTTGTTGAAACTTACTTTCCAAAGATACCGCACCCCCACCGAGAATAAACGTCCATTTATCCGCTTAGAAACCGTAGAAAAATCACGCTCCTTGAAACATCAGAACTTGCCTGAGAATCATTGTGTTTTTAAGTTTTCTTCAGTTTTAAAGTTATGCAGTGATAGCTGTCTGTATACCCATAGGTGCACTGCAGACATGAAATGCTAATAACTAATTCGGCATACTTTAAATACTTTAAATTGACCAAATTTAAACATGCATGGGCTTAAAAAACAGGGCTGAAGTGGTAATGCACTACCGACTCTTTGTCAACATTGTACTTCCTGTTTACATCCCCCAAAAGGCCCACATTGTGGGAGCTGTAGTTCTTAAACTTAGAGTGTGATTATCCCCAAAATATCAGCTGGACAAAAGATAATAGTAGATGTGATGGATCCATTAATATTCAAGTTTTTCATGCTGCCCTATCAATGTCCCATGAACATGGTTCATATACAGACAGTAGTTTATAATCTGTGTTCATCGGCCTACAGTCAAAAAACGTCTTGTAATTTTAAAATGGGCCGCAGGGTGGTGGGTGGTCAGTCATCTCAGTTTTGTCTCGGGGTGGGCAGATGCAGTGTCAGACTTTGAAAGAAAAACCTGATCAGCGTAATCAGATATTTCTCTCTAAACTACGTGAAGACGAACTAACTCTGTAGTATTTGTTCATGAACGCAGATATAAATAAAACAAAGCTACACCTACATTTTGCTTTTGATTGGACACGTGTCCTATCAACCAATTTGCACATTTCTTAAGTTTTTACTAGCTAAGACATCCTTTAAGTCTTAATGGTGTAGCCCGATTTAGTAAAACAATAGTTTAAAACCAGCTAGTAGTTACTAAAACCTAAGGACGGTCTTCACATACAAATCGCCACCCAGTCCAGAACAGCCACCAAAGAAGAACTTTTTAATACTTCATCTAAAAATACATGGAGCATTTTAGAAAAACATCTTTACAGTCCAAACTTTAAAGAAGAGACACGAGCATGCATCAGCAGGTCTTCTTCCTCCTCACTGTCCCTGTAAACCAAAGCATTTCATTTGTCAAGAACTCGTAAACTTTGCACAAGTCGAATTACACACTTTTAAATCTTCCTTTTAGATCTTTTTAATCATTTCTCAGACACCCAATCGTTTGTCACAGACCCTACACCAAAACATGGAGATGGATAACAGAATGGAGTTGATTCTGTGGTTTCACTTTAATGATAGATTGTAAAGGAGCCAGGAGAAGGAAACTCAAACACAGCACACCAAAAGAGCAGATAAATCGTGGATCTTGGCACTGAGCAGCGCCTGGAAGCTTCAAACATTCGATTTTTACGCAATGTAGGATGTTGTGCTGCAAATCAAGAACCCGGGAGGAACAAAAGGAGTGAGTTCTGTGAAATACAGTTCGGCAGTGTGAGTTTACATGGTGCGTTCGCTGTCTTGTGTGCTTTCTGGCACAAAAGGAGGCAGAGAGGGGGAAACCCGGGAGCTGACTTTCTCTTTAAGATAAAAGGAAACACTAAAAAGAAAAAAGAAAAAGACCATGTGAGTCAGACACACCGGTTTTACATCTTCATATCACAATCAAGTGGTAATTTAGACAGACATCTGAAACACAAATGTGCAATGTCTCTGGGTCAAACTGCAGATGGGTTTTTTTTCAATATGTGGTTTGTCATTCTTAATTAAATTACAGAGATTTTGCAGAACAAGCCGTTGTAAAAAATATTGTTTACGTTGTTTGTAGTCTTGAAGAAAGCAGTAGAGCCCGTTGATAGAAAACAAATCCTTTCTCCGTCAGATGCACACTGGTGTTGTTATGCATTGTTAAAGCCTATTTGGCATTGATGAACCATGGCAGGACGCTGTATTTTCCATTCCACAGTGTGTGACTCCACAGTGCCAGATTGTATCAGGGCTAACCTCCCTAAACACACTGCGAGGCTTCACTGTCTAGATGTTTAGATGTCTAGAAAGGGAAAAAGAAAATCTTAAGAGTCTATTCTCGTGGTGACGACAGATAAATAAATGTCTATCATCAGAGAAGAGAAACACACCGGTGTCTAATGAGTCCCACCTGTCTGCTCCTGCTCCCAGCTCATCTCTTCTGCAACATGTTGTATTGGAAAAGATTGGCAAGCACAGACTTTATCTTGTCTGAAGGAATGGGCAAAAAAGTAAGGATGCCAGGCATGAATCAATCACAACTAAACTAAACACAATACGACACACATGCATGTATTGCCTTGTACTACTTTCTGTCCCGCACCAGTATACCAAGGTGAGTGAAACAGGTAGGATCAGAGAGCGGCTGTCGCTCGGAGGCTCAGAAGGTTCCCGAGGCTTTAAGTTCATAGTGTGACCCATGTGGCAAACGGTTGTGTCCTCCATCGCCCTTGAGTTCAGTAGAGCTGCAACCTGCTTCCTGTTTTAACAACACTGAGCTCCATCCAACTTGTGCTATTCAAGAAATGCAGAACATCTGCTCACACTCTTCGAAAGTGTTAGCTTATGAGAACTCACGGATGATATCGCCAGCCAGTCACTTCTCATTGTTACGGCGGTGCCTATTGCACATTTTCATCTTGTAAATGCTTTTGAATGTTTCAGAAAACCTTTGGCACATTGAGGTTTTTGGTAAAGAAAGGTCTTGTAATTTTAGTTTCAAACCCACACTCTATGTACTTTATCACACTCACTCGTTCAGCATCAATTTATCCACACAGGGTGAAGAAAAATCCCACAGACGGCCATTTTTTTTCCTTCACCGTTCACCGGAAACGTTACCTATGCAATCTGTATTTTATTAGTGGTTGCATTTAAGTACTGTAGGTTTTTAGAGTACTCATGTTTGAGTCAGTGAGTAAAATAGGACCAAGAATTTCTTACAAAAAATGTAAAAAAAATAAAATAAAAAGATATACAGTTGTCAAATGCAACTTGCAAAAGCCACAGTCACAATGAAAAGACCCTGATTACATTTAATAATGAAAGTTAATTTTACAATTTTATGTCAGGACAATGTCAAGTTACCTCCTACTTTGTTGAGCCAGGTTTTATGTTGTTTTAAGTTGTTAATGTTTATTTAGCAGTAAAAAGTAAAAAAAACCCATCTCATTTTAAGCACTGACACATGGAGCTCATAAGGATGAACAAGAGAAGTGGTAGAGTTGCCAAAACACTCAAGAAGCTGACAAGAGAACAGAGCAAGCCTATACATGTTTTCCTGAGAAGATTGAGAGGAACACTTAAACAAATTACACTTTGAGTCATTACACTTGCTTTGCTGTCGATGTTAATTAGCTGAGGGTTGTCTGGCATCGTGACTGTGTTGCTATGAAGAGCGTTATTTCTTAGCTGACTAAATTATACCTGTTACAGCAATGTAATGAGGGAAATCTCACATATAATTGCAAAGGTTTCCCCAAATTATGAGCATCAGTATAAACTCTCCATTGTAGAACATTTTGAAGGCAAAGCGTCTTTCTTTTTGTAAACTGCTGTATCACATTATTGCCCATCAGCCACCCCCCCCCCCCTCCAGTGAAAAGACCTAAAACTAGTTTAAATTAAATCTGCCGACCAAAGCCCAAAGAATAAAAGTGCCAAAGTTGTCGCCTGTCGTCTAAAGACTTAACTAACCATGTCTCCTTCCCCACCCCTGCGAGCCCAGCTCCGCCCTGTCGGCTGTTTGTAGTGGTGGCTATAATTATGGAAGCCAGTTCATACGCATGTGTTTTAACAAGACCCATTCGTTATGTTCTTCTCTCGGGGCTGAAGGCGGCTCGTCACATAATTGCAAAGGTCTGAGGAGTGACACTGCGCAAACAAGTTGCTAGTCTATGTCCACTGAGGTTTGAACTGGAGTTCACTTTATTACAGGTGCAATAGTATCGTATTTATGTGAAAACGACACTCTTGTAAAAGCAGGACAGTAATTGGCCAATTTAAGAATAAATATTTTTGTAAGTTGCCAACATGTTCAACTCAGCTCAACTCTACAATCTGCTCCAAAGGTTCGCTGAGTCTAAACTGAGCTTCTTTAGCACCATGTTGCAACATTTAAAGGTTGTTTTCACACTGTAGAGTATTCCCTCGTTAGTTTGACTCCAGTCAGACTCTAAGCACTGACACAGTTTATGAAACTGAAATCTTGTGTCTACATTTTAAAAGTGGAAATAAGCATATTTCTAAAAGAGGAGGCCAAAGTCAACCCTGGAGAATCTGAAAAATGTGCACTCGTTTCTAATACACTCATTTCTTCAGACCATTTTCCATTCTATTCCATTGAGAAGGATTAAGGCCTTGTCAGCTCACCCAAAGGCTTTTTACAACCTGTGACCTCCTGTAATCTTTCACCAGAGCCCAGAACTGCGCTGAAACACCTCAAATCAAAGTAACTATGGACTCGCTATCAGCATGATGAACGGCAGCTCTATCAGACATCATTATTTCCTTTCAGGTCCGCTTAAGGTTCCTTCCTATTTCCATCAAACATCTTCCTGCTGGATTATATTATCCAGAGTCGCGTTCTATTTTTAGCCATGTTAGCAAGATGGAAATGTCGGTCCAGCATTGTAGTCCAGCCTGAAATATCTCAACCACTTTTGGATGGATTGCTTTTAAATTTTAGTAAGATATTTATGGCCTCCATTGGTTGAATCCTAATTATTTTAGTGAATCCCTGACTTTTTCACTAGAATTTGGTGAGATTCCTTAAAAATGATAAGGTAATAAGATACAAAACACATAAATTCAACTGTCTTTGAAAGCGTCTTGCAACTTGTAAGGCATTACATAACATGGCATCCCAATATATCATTAGTTCCCAAGCCTTCCACGCTCTCTGCTCGCAGGATGCAGAAATCATGGCTGCATTCAAAAGAAACAGCTTAGGTCATGGTCAAGGTGCAGTGGTTTGCACCTCACAGGCAGCGTGAGAAGGGTGATATAACACCCGCCTGAATACATGAGTTACTTGACGGGGTCATGGAAGTACAATTCCACAGCAGTTTGAGCTTTTTGTTAAATATAAAGGACAACTCGGGCCACAGCAACTGACTTAATGAATTAAACCTGTTCAGGTTTATAGCATCATAACCTTTAAGCCTTTTAAAACCCCAAAATGGGGCCAGTGTACAGTGGCCTGTCACCACGACCGTCAGGTCACGGTTTAGTCTGCTCTGATACCACGTAAACTCAACCATGATGCAGGCAGTACTGTGGTTGGAGATGTGGCTGCTGGTTCTGGCAAGTCAAACTAAAAGCACACACATAAACACACAAAAAAAAATTCAGCCACAACAAAACGTGAAAAAAGTTTGAATTGTCCACATCATTATACAGCATTTATTGAGTTTTTCCTCTATGCATTGGACCTATTTTGTCTGTGAATGAAGACGACCCCATTACACTGCAGCGGAACTATTAGCATATTACGCATTAGGTCGGCATATGATATCAGCGGGCTGAAATGAGTGTGTCTTGCCTCTGCTTTCTGCTTCCTCCCCAAAGTAAAATTTCCAAACAATCGCTGTGTAGTGTGTGGTTACGTTGGAACCTGCCTCCTGTCAATCACAACCACGCACAGTTTCACACTTTTGCCTTAAAACTGGAAAGTTCTTCTTTGTGTTGCTATATAATTATACATCATTTCAAAGTATTTACTTTGTAATTAAATAAAAGGAGGGGGGACATGTGAATTTCTTTTTTTTCTTTTTTTTACGTTTCTATGCAGACAGACAGTTTAGATGTCTGCTTATTCATTGTAGGAGTATAAAGACACCTACACAGACCAAAATAAACTCACACAGCTCACCCCCTTTTTTGCTGTTTGTTTCGAGGATGATGATAATATGAGTGCTTAGGACACAGAGAGTTTCCATTGGCCTTTAGTTGGAGCTGAGCTCATGTAAATATTATTATGAGTGCATAACACTTGTGCACATGTGAAAGTGTTCAGCAGCTGCTCGCGAGAGAGTAATACATCAGATTAGACCATAAAAGCATGGATACACGCAAACGCACACACTCAGTCACACTCACACACACACGTTAATAAACCAAAAACACATCCCCACTTCACCCATACACACAAACACTACACACACTCGACACGTTGTCATGAACTCACCAGCTGCCAGTTATCAGTTGAGCGCAAATCCCCCTTTGGCAGGGGTCCCGTGGCCTGCATGTTTGTGCTCTGGAGGAATAACTATGACTTGAGTCTGGAGTGTAATCCCTGTGGAGAAACTTTTCAGCGCATAACACGTATCATGAACTGTTGCACAATACAATCAGTAGGATAAAATGTTACCTCATCGCTCAATTCATAATTATTTGTGCATCTAACTTGTACAACGTGCTAGATACACACACTGACTTGACACTGACACTGTCTAAAATACTTAAACTCCATATCTTATATATCTTATATAACTTTGGAATGGTTTTCGATCTTCACGGCAGCCATTGATTTCTATCTATTTCACTACACTATTAAACTTGTACACATGTGGTCCAAATGATGGTGATTTTTTGTTTGCATCAAAAGCCTGCTGTCTGGGGTGCATCATGTATAAGCAACTAAAAGCAGTCCCCGCAAAATCCATTAAGTCATTACCATCTCAAACAAGTTTTATGTCTCTGCAACTACAGTCAAAGCTCATCAGTTAGAATTGTTTGAGTTTTTACGTTTGTTTAATTTGAAACTCGGTTTAAAATCATATTTACAAAGACAATATGTGGTTGCATATCCGTAATATGTGTTTCCTGCTGCATAAAAGCACCACAAACTGTTTACAGTTCACAGTTTACAGTTAATGAAGGCTTTTTTTATGAATTATGAAATGCTTCCCGTCTCTATGTTAAGTACGTTTTTCTAAGTAAAGTAGAGGTGTGATTTTTTCATAAATTAGAGTAGTTAGCTATTAGTTATTAGATCAATAAAAAGTTTCTATGAGTGAGTCACTGTGTTAAAAGAAAGAAAAAGTCAGAATTTCCTTTCCCATATAAAACAGCCATCACTGGTTATTACCATTAGCTGTAGAACTTTTTGTGAAGAACAAGTCAAAGATCTCATTATTCAGGTGACACTGACAATGAGGTCCATTTTATATTTATGCTGTGTTCGTTACATGATGATAAAAAGACTTCCCTTTTCACTGAAGTGTCTGCTGGTTCCTTCTGCTCTTTGTGTTATAGATGACTTGAGCTGTGTGTCAGAGGTAAGTGTAAGTGTGGCGGTAAGTGTTTTGCATCACTTCACTTGTATTTGAATGACCCCAATGACTCTGTCAGCAGCTGAGAAACAGCTTGGATTGCTCCTTGCCCCTGGGCTGACTGTACACTCAACTTTGCAGGCAACCAACCAGTCAAATACGCTACCTTGGTCTCACATGTGGCATGCAGGCCCTGTTCTTGGCTCACACTGGTCCTGCTGTTCTCTGTCCCACACTCTTGTTACTTTTTGTACTCTTTGGAGAGCTGATGTCATAAATTAAACATCATTCATGCTGTAATAATTAAGAGGCAGTAGGATATGCTAATCAGAGCCTCCGCGATAGAAGTGGAGTTTAACAGAGGAGGTAGAGCACAGGCCAGCTGGAGTTTCGGTGGGTGTGGCTCAATTCAGAGAAAAATGCCCACATTAAATGTCTAAAGTGGTGGGGGTTGAAACATTAGCGATGACACTGGGGATAGGAAGGGGTTGTCCCTAAATCTGGATCAAATCTTTTTCATTGTATCTCTGTTGGTTTGTTGTAGCTTTGATGATTGTTGGATGTTCTAAGAGATCGTCTTCCCCAGTGGCCTGCAAGGTGATAAAGCAGAAACAGATAGAATCCCTCGTGAATGCAAAATTGAAAGGAAAGGGTTTGTGGTAAACGCCACTTATTGAAATGTTTTTTAAAATGTTGATGCTTTTTAGCCTCGCCAATGGTGTAGCTCTAGGGATGACGATGTGAGTCGTCAGTCCACCACTTTGATCCAAACTGAAATATCTCAGAAGCTCTGGGCTGAGTTGCCATTATCTTTTCATTCAAGCAGTATCAAGGTTGATATCAGCATGTGGCACAATGCCTAATAACTGCAGATCGCACTTGCAATGTATTCCTTAGAAAAGGCGCTGGGGGTGGTTGAAGTCGACTCTTATCTTCATTATGTGTGTGCACTGTGCTGATTTTGATCAGACAGAGGACCATGTGGTTCATCTGGGGAATTTTAACCTACATACATTTCCCGCTGGGAGATGTGCTAAGACTCCAATAACCTTCTAAACAGGTGGGTTTGGTAAGTTAAGTGAACAGTCAGTTGAACATTTAGTCAACACATGCATATACGAAAAGACATTTACTGTTAGCATTGTCATCGTGAGCATGTTAGCATGCTGACTGTAGCATTTTTCTTATCCAGATAACGTATATGTGCATGTGCATGGTGAGATATTCAGGAAATTCTGTCAAGCAACCTGTGGTCATCTTTTTTTTCCCTTAACTTGTCATGATGCCATTGGCTCAGTTACCTCTCTAACTAAGAAGGCTAATCTGAGGGTTTGGATTCAAACTCATGCAGAAACAAAACAATCTTCTCTTAGAAAAGGGACGCTTTGAGACCTTTTTTCTTTCCCTCATATTTCTCACCAGAAGAACTTCTGTTTTAAAGTTAAACTTTAGAAACAAATCATCTCAAAGGTATAAAGGTCACAGAGATCAAGGACTGATGGAAACCTAGCCTCTCTCTCATCTTAATCTGATCCCAGATCTGCCCAGCAGATGTTCTCACACACACTCACATACACACAAAAAAGACCCACCCTATACAATACGGTTATGTAGTGCTGAAGTTAATGGGCCTTTCTGAGTTCCAGGAGCACCCGTCTCAGACATTCAAACTATTTCCCTGAGGTGTTTTGAGCCTAAGGGAGGAAAACGTCTCACCTCAGTCCTCCTCTCTGCTGGTTAAGAAAACCCCATGTTTAGTGTATGCATGGATGAACGTATTAAAGAAAAGCAATAACAGTCAGGTGGAGCTGCACACAGGCAGGAGGACACGAGCTCCACAGATTTGATATGAATTCACCAAGCATCCCCTCCCCCTGCTTTACTTCAAGGCTGTACATAGACAAAGTTATACATTTCTGGAGATAATGCGTGTTTATACAAGCATCCCTGCTCCTCTGTGAATTGCAGCTTGCACACACACACACACACACACACACATATACAATGCATATATGCACACGACTGTTCCATTGCTCATCATTTTACTGGTAATACTCCCTGCTCAGCCTTGTTTAATACTCTTTCCATCTAACGCAATTCATCACAAACACCTCATTGAGGTTTGGCAGCACTCCTGTGGAAAATCTTAACATTGCAACCTATGCCAAAGTTCTCATTGGTCTTGATAAACACAACGTCTGGAGAGGGGACTTGCAGCAAAGTGGTGACTTCTTGTTGGGAATTTATTGCTGTAGTATTTTTGAAAATCTGAATTTTTATCAAAGCTCAGATGAAAGGAACATAAGGGCACAATTTGTCCATTCATCACACGCACGTTACAGTATGCCTGTCATTTTATGGATGCTAGTTGCCACTTCCCTCCGTAAGATCATAAAAGCTGGAGCTGTTACCATGAAATGGTCTGCAGTTGAAATCCAGATGTCTCCAGGTGAATGCACGGTTGGAAAAAGATAGACAAGAGAGAAGGAGGTGGAGAGTTTGGGGGGTCGTAAAGGGAAAAATTTGGAAGATGGAAGATGTACAGTGGGAAACCCATATGGTTTACAACTGTTGTTATGGTTTGACAACTGTTTGGTGTCTTTGCTAAAACACAGATGAGTAGACGTTGTCAAAAATACGCAGACAGCCACAGGTCATGACGATCTGAAGAAAGAGTGGAACCAGGGGGCAAAGTACGTCAAATCTCAGTGTGCTCTGTGTATCATGTGGGTGATGACACACTCACACACCCAGACTACAAAACTCTGGATAAACAAAAAAAATGTCAGTAAAGTTTTTCCTCTAATACAACTCCAGTCTACAACAGACCGTCTCAGAATGAAATAATTTACTCCATAAACGAGACATAAACTGTAGATGTTGAGACACTGACGGGCACATATTGGAGACAAAACCATGCTGAAGCATTTCTGCTGTGTTCAGTGGAAGATTCTGGCTCCCGCCTGCTTAGTGTCTAACCTTGATTCAGTCCAGTGCTCCCATTAAGACCTTGTCCCTGAGGACTGGAACCGCTGGTGAGGGAGGGAGGGAGAGAGGAGGAGGAGACGTAGGGTATAGGGAGGGAGGGAGGAGGGACTTTCCCACTATTCACTGGGAGCTACTCACCCGCTGTGTGTACATTTCATTCCCTTTTCCTCCTCTCTCACCATCCAGCTTGTCTTGTTCCAATGTTTTTCCACGTTTAACTGTTTTAGTCTAGCTTTTAAGTCACGCTAACCGTGTGGCTCTAGGGATGGCGATGTCGGTCTATTGGTCGGTTATTTTACCACTTTGATCCAGATTGAAATATCTCAACAGCTATTATATGGATTGCCATGACATATTGTTCAAACATTCATGATCCCCAGATAATGCAACATCACAAAAATTTAACAAAAGTTTTATAGTTTTTTGGGCCCCAGGGGAATTTTGTTGCAGTACAAAGGTTGGCAGCAAAGCTTATCCAGTGGAAAGTCTCGACATCTAGAAGATGGATTGGCACTAATGTGTCACCTGGAGGGTGAATCCTCTGACTTTTCCTTTGATCCACCAGCAGGTCAAAGTTTTTACTTCCTGTAAAATATCTCAAGAACTACAGTACTCTGTGAATTATCAGGATGGGGACCATGAATCTGGTCCAACTTTAAATCCCAATACTTTGGTTTATTACCAAACGAACGAGTTGTACTTTGTGTTTAGTGCTAAGGATCAAATGTTAGCTTTTTAACAGGCTAAACCAAGACATGGCAAACATTATAACTGCTTAAGGTCAGCATGTTAGCATGCTGATGTTAGCATTAGTTTAAAGGACGGGTGTGCCTGAGGACAGCTTCACAGAGCCAATAGCGTGTTAAAGCGTGTGAGCGCAGAGAGAGCACATAAATATAATTAAGATCTGTTACTGTTGTCATAAAGCAAGGACACAGTCCAAAGGGGGACATATAGATGGAAAATATAAACTAAGAGAGGTGGAGAGAGGCCAGAATGACTGGGGGACTGGATGGTGTGATAGGAAGAGCGTGTCTAGACTGTTCCTGGCCTGCCTGAGCTCTGCTCTTTGAAGTGTGTGCATGCTGCACTCCCAGGGCATGTGTGCAGGGCTCTGATGAGGCTTAGTCCAGATCTTCTGTTTTTAGACCATCATCTCCGGGTTTATAGTCTCTGTGCCTATTGCGCTGCGCTGTCTCTTCTCCCCCCACTTCCATTCATATTCTTTCCACTGATCTTCATCCCCCCCCTCTCTCCTCCCTTCCTTGACCATTTTCCACCCTCTATGCAGCGCTGGCCCCCACCACATTCCAAGCAGATGTGAGATGTGTGTGCGTATATGTGTGTGTGTATAAAAGAGAGATTGTACTTTTCATCAGAGTCATACCTGGATGCTCTAATTGATTCTCGCTCTGGTCTCCCTTGAGGCAGGTAACTCTACATTCAGCCACTTCCTCTCAACATAAAACACGTCAGTGGTAATGACTCTACCAAAGCACAGAAAAAGAACTTTAGAGAATTGTACTGTAGTTGAACAAATGAACAGGGTCTTTAACAATCCAGTTTGAGCAGTGGTGGAAACATTTCAGCGAGTCACACACAAAGTATTGCCCTGTTTAAATGGGGGGTTTATAGAAAGGGTGAGGTAGCACTTTCCAGAATCTTCAGAAAATTACAAGAAGGGAGGGAGGCTAGAGGGAAGGAGGAGGGAGAGAAGGAGGGACAGGATCATGGAGGTTTGTCTTCTCAACTGGGAGCTGCTGGCAGTTATTAAAGCTACACAACCCGCTGAGAAAAATGTGCACCCAGAAACTAGTTAAAAAGAAATGGCAGGCAAAGAGTGTGTCTTTCTATCTGCATGTTCAGAAAGAAAGGGGAAGAAATAATGAGCTTAGTGAATTAAACGAGATGACATAACATTTTCTGGGGTCAGTTTTGTTGTAGTTTTGGCGCCTGTGCCTTTCCGTGCGTTCTGTGATTTGTGAGGGGGTTTGATGTGATGTCAGAACACACTGGAGTCGAGAGATGGGATTTTGGAGAAAGATTTTTAAAAAATGAATATATTATACCAAGTAGAATACAGTCAAAATAAATGACAGATGACTCAAACAGAAGTATAGAACACGTGTAGTGTCTGAGAATTCAAAGTGAGAAGAGACAACAAGTAGTAATTCCTTATTAGAAATACAATGAAATAGTACTCAGATTTAGCATGTTTATATGTATATAGAAAGACAGACAAACAGACAAAAAAAATTTTCTGGCATCATTGAATACCTCAAGCGCACCCTGGCACACCTCAGTGGAATTAGCTGGTAAGCGAATGAGCTTCATTACATTGACAGCATGGCATGAAGGGAGGAGGTCATTGAGTTTAATACGGCACGCAGTTTTGCTGACATCCTTTTCCCCACCGCCACCTCCAGCAGGTCCAGGCTCAGCCCAGCAAAGAACTTCCTCACCAACATTTTCATCAGCCTGTCAAACGCAGATTACAGCAGAGAAGAAAAACCTACTTTGATGTTGACTGAGCACATTGAAAGATCTATGTCTCTTTAGGAGGAAGAAGCTGATTTACATCCAGTGCCAACATATTAGTACATGCATACATACGTACAGTGTTGCTTTTACAGTATATAGCAAGGTGGAAAGCACATCAGTGGACTGGAGGTCGGTGTGCTGGATGGCCGTGTAGGGAGTCGGACCTATCACTCCCTGAAATCTGTGATTACTGAGTTGAATTACTGTGGATTAGTGGTCCACCTTGGATGATACATCTGTTTTAATAATCTTGTCCCATCATACATTAAATACCAATTTGCTGTGTCCTTACACAATGTGACAAAGTTCCACAGCTTACCTCCCAGCAGTCAAAACGTATGTAATTACCAAGTAACATCAAATCAAAGCTTTAGAGGTTAAACAGGACAAAGTGTTCCTGCAGTGCTCACCGCCCACTTCACCACTTTGCAGACATCTACCTTTATTACCTGTCAGTTTATTTGCTGGATAGTATTAAAATGCCTACAGAAATTAGGATCATGATTCCCATCTAGGCGGGTGGGATTGTAGCCTGTGATGCTGGTAGTTGACCTGTCTATCCCTGAAAAACAAATCCGCAAATATGTAGAGACAATTTTTGTGGTGCTGAATGAACACCAAACACTGCTTGAACTGAGAATATTCTGGTTTCATTCCCCAGACTCCTCTTTGTTCTTGTTCAACAAGTCTAGTCTGCACTTCCTGCATCAAGTGACCCACAAAGAAACCATTAAATTCCAGTGAAGATATCTGAAGATTTGTCTATGGAACCAGACTGGACAATGGTGATGCAATACTGACCTCAGCTTGAACTCAGTGTTCTGGGTTTCTATCTAAACATACGCAGGTAGCCACCAAAAGACACAGAACCATATAATGAAAAGTGTGCTAATAAGACTGTGAGCCACCATGACTGCCAGAAACCTGCAGCACATGCTGGCATTGATTCTGTGACCATCTGGACCTCTAGTGGAGGAATGCAACCCAATTCTTCCACAGGATACGGCACCATTTGTTGTTCTCTTGATGGGAACACAAACTGCTGGGTCAGTTGCTACTTCAATAGCGCTGATTTGAAGAGGTGTACAAACGCCCTGAAATAGCCATCAGCGCTGTTTCTACTTATGTGAAAGCAATAACAAATCACAGCCAAAATCTCTAGCTGAGGCAGATGGGAGCAGCAGGAGACAGAGCAAGCATAGCTGAAAATCAATAAAGATATCAAGATACTGTCATTAAGAGCTGCAAGGAATTACAAAGCAATGGCCAACTGGCTTATACCTTTTCTCCTGGTCCAACATTTTATATAGGAAACCATATGTTTGGCATCGCAACCTCTTAACCACTCACTTTGGAGACTTATGTTTATATGATATTTTCAGTGATAGGGTTTCTTAACATACATCTGATTCCTGTAACAGTGTATCAATGCAGGATCAAAATACTGTTGGTGCTTTGCTGTAGAGGTGCTGGGTGTTTTGGGAGCTGGGTATTCCTAAAGAGTGGCGTTGGGCGTTGGGAGTCCACGTCATAATGCTATGCCACTGTTGTCACAAGCTGACAGCAGAATACGGTCTGTAGGGCCATACTTTTTCTTCTTCTTGTGTAAGTGATTGCATCCATGTACCTTCGTTACTCTGCGTTTTACTTGAGCCATTTGGAAGGTGTTATTGGTAGCCCCAAAGTACACAGCCAATATCTTTCTGTTTAGAGAGAATCAGGAATGGCTAAATTTGACATGTGAAGTTAGCTTTGAGCTCAAAGTGGCTATGCACAGCCTCAGAGAGTTGCTCTTTGATATGAACATTTTCATTATATTGTTGTTTTTTTAATCAGACCCAGAAACATCACCGTAGTGACGATGCTTATTGTGTGCAAACAGAGGTCTTTGAGGGCTATGGCACAAGGCCAAATCCTGAACTTCCACCGGACCCCTTTGCAACTCACATGTTACAAGACTATATCTAACTGATGAAGTCAGATGCCTGTTCATCACACACATATCCTGCAGCCACAACATCCCTTCTAACAATCACAAATCAGACAAGCCCTGTATACTGTATGATAACACTTAGCGCCACCTGTGCATGCTGGTTTTCTCATGAAAGACAGAGAGAAGGGGGGGTCAGTTCAGATCTATGTAGGATGGTCAGTCTATTTATACAAAGCGCCAGCTAAGTTTAAGTCTGTTGACATGGGACACACATAACCCTTCTCTCCTTTATTGTCACTTTACCCACCCCCACCCACAAATATACACTCACAAACACACTCAGAAATGCTTGGTATGTTTATAGCCCATGACTTTTTGAAAGTGCAGACATAAAGACAAATGCTCTTTTTGCTTACGCGTTCACATTAATATGCACATTTTACATGAATGCTCACATGTGACAATATAAACTCAATTTCTCCATTTCTATCTTCCTTTCTGTCTCTTTTGTTTCTGTCTTTCATATACATCCAGTCCCACACACAGTTTGTTTGACAGGCCTGTCAGACACAAGTGGATGTATCAAAGTATTTCCTCTTCTAAGCCTCTGGAGTGTTGTTATGGGATGTAAAGGATGTATATCCCCAGTTTAAAGATCAGCTGCTGCTAATGATTTAACTTATACAAACCATAAGATGAGATAAGGTGAGATAACGTAACGTAAAATAACATAAGAAGGCTCCATAACTTTACTTACAGCTGTTCTACATGTAATCTTGAAGGATTTGCTGGTAGTGGTGGATACTTATCACCAATGTTGCAATTCCCAATTGTTTCGCTGCAGTGGTGTGGATTTTACGGCCCACAACTACTGTTTTCTAGCATCGTTTAAAGCTTAAAAAGCACTGTACACTACCTGCCCAGCACCAAACAGCAGACTGGGAATATTGGACTTTCATTCGTCAGGCAGCAAGAAACGCAACTCCAAATGAACGCTAATGTAGCTTGTCTGCTGGATTTGTAAATAAACTGTTTGCTAACCAGTTTGCCAAATCATCTCAAAAAGGTGATAATATGTAAATGTTGTGATCACAGCCTTTTTCTGCTTCACCAAAGTGCTACAACCATACTTGGTTGTTGGATTTTGGCGGCTAATGTTGACAACATTAGCCAACTTTACACACACATGTTGTGTAACTCACTGAGTTTGAGGTTTACTGACTTTGTGACTCTTTTCTGCTTGTGCCATGGTTACACCACATTTGAACATTTACCATTGCGCCATAATTACCACTTGTGGCCGCAGTGACCAGTGTTTAGCAGAAAGTACATAGTCTAGCTGTAACGTAACCTAATATGCCATAACATAACTTGCCTTTGATTTGAGAGGTGAGAGATGAGAGAGGGGAACGGACATTCAACAAAGAGCCCAGGCTCCAGCTTACGATTACAGTATGTGTTATGCATGCGTTTTAACCACTGGTCCACCCGGATCCCCATAACATGACTGTTAAACCATCCCATAAGGTCATGAATGACTTCATAGGATGATATCACAGCAACATCTTGGTGAACCCCTTTCCTTTCTGTTACCACTAAATACTTTACCAAACCTGGCTGTTACAGTGCTCTGCCAAACATCAGCATCATGGGACGAACCCGCAGACGACACATACTGCCACACACCGGACAGTCTTTCATGTCAGGACATCACCATGCTGTCATCGCTGTCAGTGTGTCATGGTGTGTGAATGGTGATACTCATGCAGGTTTGACTTCAGCTCTGTGACGTGTGAAATTACCACTGAAGCCTCATTTCACTGATGCTCATTTCATGCTAAAATATTAAACAGAGAATGATTCCTTTAACTGAATGTTCAGGTCTGGACAGGTGGAAAACAGCTGTCGTAATCAAAAACCCGAAAAGAGATACTGCTGCTGATGTGTCTGGTTCACTCAGGTTATACTGTCATTGTTCAGTAAGGAGGTGGGACAGGGCAGGGCTCCTGAGCCATGACGAGAAAACTTCAGGCGCACAGATACATTAGATGAAGGTGGAGCTCATTGTTGGAAAGGCAGCTTTGTCGGTATTACTCCACCCCCTTCTCTCCCAGCCCCCTCCCAATGCACACACAGATACGGTTTTCTTATATTTTCTCCACAGCCTATCATGTAATAGTAGAAACATATGCGCACTGGTGTGCTGACATGTGCGCAGGCCCTGGGTCCACAGGGAGGGAGAGGGATACATGGTGCACTGAAAAAATACTATTAATTCTTCTCCTCCTTTCCATTTTTCTTCCTGTTTTCCTTCAGTTTCCTCTCTGCTGTGTTGTTCTTCTCACTTTTGACTTGTGCACAATATTCCCCACGCCCCCCTCCCCAGTTTTAGTTTGTTCCATATGTAACCAAACGTGCTTATCTCCACTTTGCCTCTCTGTTTCTCATTTCTTCTGGCTTGTCTCATTCCTTTTGGTCAGACTCCCTTGCCTCCTTTTGCACTCCCCTCTCACTGTTTCTTTTCCTCTCTGACTTACATTTTCGACCATTGCCTTGTGTGTTGAAACAAGTCGCACAAAGACTCAAAGATGGTTTTAAGGAGAACAAAACTCCTTGACAGCTGCACATTTGCCTTGGCGCTTACTTTTGAGCAAATTCCATCCCACCCTTTTGCATCACTCACTACTCCGCCTGCCTCACGTTCTCACAGCTCCCACGTTTTCTCTTTCCGTCACTTTTTTTCTCCTTCCTAAACTCCCTCTCCCCTTTTTCTCTTCCTCCTCTCAACTCTCCCCTCTTTTCCTTTCCTCTGCATTATGACCCCATCCTTCCAGATCCCTCCTCCCCACTTCTCTCACCTCTGCTCTTATTCTCCCTCCCGCTCTGCAACCCATCCTAAAGGTTGGTTCTGCTTCCATTTCTGTCTTGGATGACAGAATTGTCATTTTTTGTGATCATGATCCAATATCCTACTGTCAGCATGGTTTAAACCAATCAGGATGAAGTGTGGTGTGACTGTGACTCGGAGGAAAAACAGGGAGGGAACAGATATCAACAATCAGGGTAGATAATTGGGAAAGACATAATATAAAGAGTGCAAGAGATCTTCAATCAGTTAGAGTAGTGTCCATCACAGCTGTGTCTGACATAGCTCGATGGCAGCCCATTTTCTTTCAGGTTTGTCTCACGAGTGTATACTTTGGCTGGATGGGTGTTCACTAAAAAGGGAGGATGACTCTGGCTTCTGGGATAAGAAACAGACATGCCCTGCGCTTGTTCCAGAGAGGAATGTAAACAGCAGCATTTTACTAGAGTATGCCATTATTTTCTCAAGACTTTGTCTCAATTAAGTTAAATGTTGTGTTAATAATAGACATTCCCACATCACTGGTATGAAAAAAAAGGATATATAAATTATCTAAATGGTAGACTTGCTATATATAATAATAACTTGCTTGTTATTTGCTGGATTTCCTCAGGGAAGCCTTGAGTCACATTCATTCATTTTTTTCTTCATAAAATTTTTCTATTTTCTTGGTTATTTAAAGAAAGACTAACGATCTAACGATAGACAAAGTGAACAAACTTGCTTTGTAGCTTTCATGCAATGGGCAGAAAATGGGCCTCACGCAAGAACCGCTCATACGAACAGATTTGTTCTCCGGTGGCAAGTGATTAAAGAGAATTTGTGGAATTCACAAATTTTTTTGTATTTTGAATTTTCTTTTAGGTACAAATGACATTAACAAGTGGTCCAGACGTCACCAACTGTAGGTTATAACACTCGTTGTTTAAGATCTCCATTACTGCGACATACTCTTCACCACCTCTCATATTAAACCACTTTGCTTTAGAAAGAAAGTTGTTTAGCCTCTAACTTGATGTCAAACCATTTCCAATTCCTGTCGCGCTGCAGCGCTGCTCTGATGATCATTGACCGCTGTTTTAATACGTTCTAATACCACTACTGATGCTATTATCGATTCGTCCTGAAAACAGGACCAAGCTAGCAGTTTTTCTTTTTCCTCAATGTATATTTCCCCCTTTATGTTTCAGATTTTTCTGTCAAGGAGAACACACAAAGATGATTTACAGAGCAGACAGTACGCTGTAACAGAAAAAAAACAACATGCAATTTAAAGGCCCTGAAGTAGGTCCTGGTTTGAGGTGGGTGGGATGTCTGCTGTACGCCAATCATAGTATTTAGCAGCATCTAAATCAAAATGTAATAACAGTTGATGTTGGGTTGATTGTTTATATTGCAAGCACTGTCAATCAAATTTTATTAAACCACACTCATGCAGTCCTCAGTCCTTGGGTTTTTGAGTGGTAAACTACTAATAAATAATAATTAAGGGTGTTTTACCAAAAACGTAGCTTTATTTGTTAATGTTATAAAAAATAAAAGAAAATTGGAAAGGTTTTCTCTGTCTTTGATCAGAAATAACAACCACTCTCCACCTATTTAGGGACAGTTTTCAAATTTAGCAAATGACAGGGGAGCGCCACAACTGTGTGAGGTTGAGGCTTCATTACTTTTAGCTTCTGGAGTCAAACGAGACTCTAAATCACACTCTTGTGGATGCTCATCTTTAACACTGTTCTGAAGCTGTGGTCAGAGTGGATGGATGTGGCCATGGATGCTGCCTGTTTTGTTTTAAGCCACAGCTTTTAGTAGGTGACACTCAATTTAGGTGTCAGGTGATATCAAATTAAACTTGACTTATGGGAACACTGGGCCTGCCAAGAACGTTTCTTTTTAGGTGGGTCTGACCGCAGCTTTAAAAATCATGTGAAAGTCTCTTCACTCTGGCTGTGAGAGAATGGATTTCATCATCATGTGTCGGATGACTCTTCTACTGTCTGAGCTGATGTTTGGAGTCGTGAGCTGCTCTACCTCGACCTGCCCCAGCAAAGCCTCAGGTCAAAGCAGAGCACAGCAGGTCCACAAGGGTCAGGTCTTCATATTAGCCTTACCCCTGTACCTGCATTACACTAAAGCCTGCAGTGTAGTTTTCATAAGGCAGCTCAGACAAAAGAATCCAGTACCCCGTCCAAATCCACAGAAACGACCCTGATGCAAAAGTACTCATTACTTTACGTTTTAAAGCTTTTGAAAACGGAGGTTTTCTCTGGAAACCATCCTGTACTTAGTGGATAAATCTCTTGAGGGAGTACGATTACCCTGCAATAAAGGTTTCTTCCATGACTCAGCAAGCTGGTTCTTTTCCATTAACAATCCATTTATGGCGGTCACGTGCTGCATTTCAATAAAATAAATGAGTCAACTGGAAGTTATATCAGTCAGTCATGGCTGAAGCAAAAAAGCTTTTACTTCAGGCACTTACAATCCTGTCAAACGTTCAAATTCTGTAGTGCAGTTTTGTTCCTAATTGACCCCACTCTCTGACGTAAGGTGATAGGTATCTTGTGGCTGCACTTCCTCCATATTTGTATTGTGTGTTGTGGGTTGTTGCAGGCATGTTTGGCCCTCACTCTGAAGTTCTCCCAAGCTCCAGGACACGGTCTTAAGCACCATTTAATGAGTCTAAACTTCAGCTGCCTTTTTACAGCAAGCCGTAAAGCCAAACAATACAACATCATCAGTGTCTTTTCTCATAAAACACACAGGCTTTCAATCTATTTATTATATAACAAGAAAAATCAAAATGCAATAATGAAGATGCATTGAGGAGATCCTGTCAAACATGAGTCCCTCCACACCGATGCTTTCAAGTGGTTTCGTTTAACGTTCGTTGTCCAAAATGACATTTTAACATTTAATTTCTTCTTTCTCCTACTATTTTGGTTGAAAAACAACAAAGTCCTTCCTTATTAGCTGGTTTTTGACATGTTTGGTCTCTCAAACTAGATTTCCTCGATCACATGTCATGTCTTACTGCTACCTGATGCAGCACGGCCCCCAACATCACAGCCTGTTGCATTTTTTAAACATGGGGCCATTTGCAATCGGAACTAGGCCCCCTAGGTCTCCAGGGCAGCTGAATTGACGCGATATAACATTCTTTACCTGCTCTGGCTGCATGATAATGATATTACCATGATACCATATGTGGAAATGTGAGACGTTTGACATTCATCAGTCAGTTTTCCTCATCCCCACTTCAAAATGATGAGCTCAGTTTTGTAAATCCTGACATCTCTTAAGTACGAACATGTTTGGCAGCCCTAAGTAGTCATCATTTGAGGTTTCATGACAAATTTGTGACAAAAGAAGTCTTACATCTCAGGAAACACGCATCCTGGATACAGAAATAAATGCATATGGGGATCTAAAACATAATGGGTTATAAGAGACGGGGATAGCAATGATAGAAGGTCCCACAGGAGGACAGGAAGCTGGTAGTGGGGTGCAGGGCTGAGTGGGTCAGGGGCTCAAAGGCCCTGTTTACAGAAATCACAGTCTGCTAAAGACATCAGAGCCCTTTCCCCCTCAGCTGTCAACACTTCCAGGAACGCTCATGAATAATCTCTGTCATGCCAACTCAGATTAATGCGCTTACACACACTCACAGACAAGTAAAAGGCACATTGGCAGAACGTGTACACGTCTTTCACAAATATAAAAGCATATACAAACACACTTTGAAGTATTAAAAATGAAATTCCTAGATATGGATGGAATTAAATGAGTCTTGCAGATAAGGAAAGTAAGCAAAGACTGTAATTAAAAGACCCAATGGGTTTGTGGGAGAGTGCTGACGTGGATGTTTTGCCTGTAAAGAGATGCTTTGCAGTTGAGTCATCACAGGCAGATGGAGCCATATCCTGGGCAGGCTGGGCCCCTCTGACCCCTCCCTGGTTCTCCCCCATGCATCCTCCTCCCTGCCTCTGATTTACGCCATGTTTCCAAAAGGATTTAGCTGATACGCTGGATGCCACCCCTCCTGGGGGGTAATCCCAAATCATGGCGAAGAGTTGGCCCCCCGTTAGGAAGTTGGCTCCGTGTGGAACTCGAGAGGGTCTCCCCAGGAGATGGAGGCTGACCATTGGTTGCTGTAGGAAACAGCAGACAGGTGTGGGTCTGTTCCCCATAAACTGTCTCTAACAGGGCCAGAGACCCCCAGAGGAGGCCTGACACCTACACGTGTGTGTGTAACTGCAGGCACACACACACACACACACACACACACACACACACTGGCTGGGTGGGTGGGCCTGCTGTTTACTGAAACAACAGGAAACATCAAGGCTGTCAACATTTCAGCATTCTCAACGTTTGTTTCTCAGTTTTAGGTTCAACATCTTTCTTTTTGCATCAGCCTTACTTTTAAAGAGACAGTGTACCCAAATTACAAAAAAAAACTTATTTCTCACTTTCTCACACCGACACTTACAGGGCATGTATGTAGTTTCAGGTTTGTGTTATTGAAAGAACTTGTCCCCTTTGCTTGGAATGCACTCCTTAATGCCTCTGTGATCCAGTATTGGCAGGCTGACGTTTTTCCATCTTCAATAGGCCCCAAAAGTTCTCCATGCAGAGGGTTCTCTTCAGCCTACAGCATTCTTCAGTTTGATATTGCAATAACTCTGCCTATCTGCCTATCACCATACTCTTGAAAGTGCATGTGAATATACAGTTTGTATGTAAGAAATGTGATTTGGGTGCAGAACTCACATACAGATATTTCCACATTTTATATATATATATATATATATATATATATATATATATATATATTAGTCAATTTACTACAAATCATATCTACTTTAAAATATAGCTCACCATTTTGCAAACCATGCAAATGTGTGTTTTCTGCTATTCCAAGCATTGATTGGCTTCCATTCATCCCCATACAGAGTGAAAATCCTTTAGCAGACTCTTGATATTTGCTTGAGTTGTGTAATCATGGTTTTGACTTTAGTGCTTAAACAGACACGGCCCTTTAAAGAAAACCTGTGGTGATATTCTGTGGTCTGAATGATCCTATTAACAAGCATTTCCTGTGTTTCCAAAGCCTGATACATATATGACCATTTGTTTCTGTGACTTCTACATAACTGGCAAACTGACCACATGTCTTCCTTGAAGGCAGGCACTACAACTAGTTGTCATGTTTGTCAGATATTCAGTAACCCTGTTTCTGGCATGTAGAAGTATATACGTTTGACACTTGATTGTGATGTTGTCTTCAAAGGAACATAAATGTCAAATTACCAGAAACTTTAGAAATGAAACTAACAAATTTACGTTTCGAATTTCATCTTTCAGAGGGAACAAATACATTTGGAATGGAGTAATGCATTGATAGTTTTGGTTATGTGGTGTCGGGATTTGGTGACAGTAACAAAAATGTAGTGTATCAGCAGCCTTTTCTTTAAAAACGTAAAACATTCTTGCATTTAAGGACATAGTTTGACATTTGCCTTTTTGCCCAGAGTTACTGCTGGGTGAAAGCACTTTGAAAGCAATTTGTAAGGATTACACAAACTAAGTATAATGTTCTCTCTTCCTATTCCTTTAAAGTTTACCCATTTCCTTGTGTCTTGGGTCAGCTGTGAGCTGACTCAGGCCATATGGCTGCCATGACCACCTTTCTTGCACATTTCTTCATTGTACTCTCAGAAACCAATGCTGTGATCCAGTTTTTCTCATCTCCTCTGTACAAAATTCAAGGTTCAAAATGCATCTTTTACATTTTTTCTTTCTTTTTCTGGCCACCCACCTTCTGCCTCCCTTTCTCTCTATTTTTTTCTTTTGCAATTCAACACCTTTTCCATCTCTCTGCAGTTTGCATTTTAATTCCCCTCCTACCCATCCGCTCCACTCCTCCTCCTCTCTCCCTTCCTCCTTTCCTCCATGTGTAAATGACGAAGAGGGGGTTTGGGATGGTGGGAAAGCTGCTTGTAGGAAGTTTTTTTCCCCCTCTGTGTTAACGTGTTCACCGGCTGGACAGCACATTCTTTCCACCTCTGTCGGCCTCGAGGGTCAAGCAGAACCATACCTCCTCTTCTCTTTCCCTCTCTCTCTCTCTCTCTCTCTCTTTCTCTCTCGTCCTCCCTCTTCCCTGGTTAATACACAGATCTGACTCTGCTAAGCTGCTGGAGTGGGAGCGTCGTATGTGGCGGGGGTTGGAGTGGTGGGCAGACATTTTCGGTTTAATCAGACTTTCCAGCGGTTTCCCTCTCCTGTGTTTTTCAGGTGCTCTCTCTGCAAAAGAGTTAAAAAAAAAAAAAAAAAAAGGAAAAGGTTTTAAATATAAACATATGTGGCACACCAGTAACGTGAGTGTTTCCATTCCAGACACTTGATTTATGTCTGCCAGCTAAAACACACAAAGACACAGGATGAAGAGGAGGGGGTGGAAGAGATAGATGTGGTCAGAATGGAAAGACTGAGTATGGAAGAGAATATGGTGAATGCTTATTAGATGACAATAAGCACAGGCTTATGTATTTTTCTCTTTTTCTGTCACTCACACACAACACATGCTCGCAAATGAGCACAAACCTCTCACAGCTGAGCAGTCATTAAGGCAAGATCTGGAGAGTGTTGACCGCCTCCATTGTTAACATCTGTGGAGTCTGCGCAGCCAGTTTGTTTACTTTATTAGAAGTAGGATATCTCCTTGTCATTCCCTTCAGCACACACACACACACACACGGATAATCTGATGAATTAGAGTTATCATGAGACGTACTGTACGGTATGACCACAGTGAAGTGCTACAGGAGTGAGTCATAGGGTACTTAGGGAGACATTCCCCTTATTGTGGGTTTTCTAACAGTACATCACCCCCAGTATAAGCACCAACATGGACAAAAGCACAGACACTGACTAATCCTGATGAGAGGCAAACCAAAAGCTGCCGAGTAGAAGCAATCAGGGGAAATCTAGCTCCTAAATGATGTGGGAGAGTAGAAAACACAGCCTCTTGTTCTGCGGTCCATTCTACATTTTCATGAAATGGTTTCGATTAAGCTTTGGACAGGACGAGCCGATCGCGAATCTATGATGTGGCAACACAGTGAGGTCATGACTCAACGTTTCAGAAAATTGATACATTAACCTGGAGGAGCTACCATCCCCAGGGAGGTTTGGGAAGAACAAACACACACACACACACACACCTCAGTCAAGAACAAGATGATATGAGTCAATGGACACTGGGTTTGCCAGACTTTGAGGAGCCGAGAGAAGGAGCTTTGGGGCATGAATGTCCAAGGGGGGGAGAAGATGGTGCGTTTTTGTGGTTTAAAGGGTATTTAAGGTGTAGCGTGGTTCAGATCGCCTGGCTGATATCTGAGGTAGCTTAAACTTCTCTTTACACACAGCCTAAACCTGAGAGAAACACGAAGGAGGGAAGTGGGTGAGCTCATTTGTTTTCGCCTGAGGACCTGGATGGTGAGGGGTCAGGGGTGTATGCTGTCAAGTGAAAGGGGGGTGGCTAAGGGTAAACGAGGGGATGGGGGTGAATGACAAGCATTTAGCAAGGATCTGTTCCTTTCTCTGCCTTTTATCTCAGTTGTAAGAAAGCGTGCATGCTGCTGCTCTCCACATTCTTTGGTGCTTTCATATATTTATAATCTGCACGCAGACGTAAACCCACTCAAACAAACATGCATTTCATCATTTGCTGTAATGACACCTAGAAGTTGAATGACATGTGTGATTGTAGGACGATGAGAAAACTTAAACGTTAGTTCTCCTTTAAGTGATTTTGTTTATTTTCAAAAGAAATCAAATCCAACAGAAAAGCCTTTGCAAAAGTGGTCCTTGAAAGGCCCAAAACATTAGTTCATATGTCCCTGAGCCGAAAGGTCCACAGATTTGCGGGGGAGTAGGTATAGAAAAGAAAAACACAAGTCCCTGAAACACAGGAGATGGATCATTTTATAAAACTTTAGCTGCCTAGAGGATTCTGTTCCTTCATACATTGAATGATAATTGCTGCCATCTGTATTTCTATGTCAAACAGGGCACTAAACAGAAGTGGTTGAGGAATATATATCCAGAACGTAGTGTATGCACTGCTACAAACAGCATCTTGCACTTTGTTGAATCCCAAAAGTAA
This sequence comes from Nannoperca obscura, assembly GCA_036024295.1. Classification (NCBI taxonomy): domain Eukaryota; kingdom Metazoa; phylum Chordata; class Actinopteri; order Centrarchiformes; family Percichthyidae; genus Nannoperca; species Nannoperca obscura. The sequence goes on from JAVQJL010069449.1 coordinate 29,952, forward strand.
CTTCAGAGCAAAAGCATTTCAATTTTAACATCTGTTATCACCAATAACAATGTACAGCTGACGTACAGTAAACGTGGCATGTGTTTAATTCACACACAGCCTGTCATTTTCAATAAAATGATCTGTTAGGAGAGTGCCCTACTTTCTTTGCTGATTATTCTTCACTCTTTATTTAGCTTGATCTGAGAAGAATATTTGGTAGAAACAATCAGTCTTCTAAATCACATAGTGGATGTCACTGGAATCTCGAGCAACTTTTTTGTTGGATTCCTGTCTCACCTACTTTACTCTGGCAGATGCGTCCTGTGCAACAGTTTATCTAATGGGGAAAGTTTTGCGTCCAAAGGCATTTTAGTATGCGACTGTCAATAAATGTACTTAGAGGTCCCAGATTAATTTGCATTCGCGGTCATGCTATTACTTCTATGCTGATGACACCCAAATCTACATACACATTAACACTACTGAGACGTACTTGTCTGCAGTCAGAAGTGGAATATATTTTGACTTTTGATTTTATATTTAGATGTTTGTCTCTTCTACCATCACTAGTAGAGTGTCAGGATCTGGTGAGATTCAAGTTCCTCATTTGGCAAGAACCTTGCTCATGAAGTTTGATCACTATCATAATGAAAAAAGCTTGATCTCTTTTATTATTAATTGTAGCTATATTTTTAATCTTAATGATACATGGCATCATGATTTCATGGACATCTGAGGATAACATAGACATAGTACTATAGACAAGTACTTCTTCTGTAAGTAAGGTTTCAGAAATCCTCTGTGATTCAGGGCTTCTGTTACTGGTCCAAGCAGCAGTGACGGCCCTTCACACCTAAGGTCTCTTCTGCCAAACCTGATTGCGTCACCACTTGAGTCTAAGCAGACCCCCCCCACCCCCGGTACTGAATCGTGGCATTACTCAACCTTCAGCACCAGACAGCGTCTGCACATTTTCTCCCTCCATCAACAACAAAATGCAGTTTTTACAACTCAGAATCCCCCCAAATGAATGGAGGAGTGGAAAAAAGCAGGAAATAGCAGAAAGGCGGAGGCAAAGTGCAGATTGTGTTGTTTGATTGAAAACAGCTTGTTGGTCTTCCTTACCATGATGTTTTCAGAATAAATGAAGGCAAGGCTGATTTAAGACAGCAGCTGGGAATTATTTTGTTCCTCAGCCTTTGCCGATATTCTCCGAGATGATTTATAAACTCACAGCTGTGTGTACAACTCGCTCGCCATTGGACATGTTTCTTTTTGGATGCACAGATCACTGACATGTTCAAGATTTTTGATATTTGTTTGATCATAAAAAAGTGAATAGTCCAATTGCAAAAAGAATCTCATTTTCTGTGCATAAATAATGCAAAGTGTTGCTATCAATGTCAGTCCGTTACAACCAACAACTTACACGCCTTCAAGTGAAGGTTCAAGCCAAGCAACATGAAGAATCTTGCCCATGTCTGGCATGACACAACTGTGCAAAGCCTCTGCAGAAGCCAAGCTCTGACACAAATGTTTTAAATCCTACAACACCGACTAAAGAGTAATAAATCAACAGGAATAAAATCCAACAAAAGGGAAAATATGAGACAATCTTAAAATCTCAAACAGAAGATATAGACAAAGTTTTAGTGTTAGTGTTGGTATTCTTTGGGCTCTAAAACTACAAAGTGGAATGCCCAAAACTTCAAAATTACATAGCTGACATTTGCAGATTATTTAGTTGTAAAACTAAAGCTAGGTTTTATTAATTTTAACTCATCAATTATGGCAACTTGTGGTACGTTTTGCTAGTAATGGTTTCCTTGGGGAACCCTTCAACATAGGAAAGGAATTTATCACCCTGTGAGTCAGACCTTTTTCCACTTTGTCCAGACTGGAGGTCTGCCCCATGGGGGTGGAGTTCTGACTCTTGGAGGGGGGGTGGGAGTTGGCTAGTTCACCCCCCCAGGAGATATTCATGACCAAGTGGGGCAGATGATGGTCATGGAAAAAATGGAAGCATCAGTGGAGTGGAGTGCACCTCTGCTGCCAGCACATGAACATTGTAGACACGTTCGTCATGACGGCCAGTGAAGCAGTGATCTGATGCAATGGTACCCAAAACAAGACAGAAAGGAGGGGGAGGAAGAAGAAGAAGAAGAAGAAGAGGAGGGAGCAGGAGAGACAGACCGGTTCTGTGGCATGGCAGTGTCTGTGGCCCTGGTTGTAATGCATCCTAACTCAGCAGAGTTCAGGATCAGGGTTCTGCTGCGGTCCACTGTGCTCCGCAGGCTCTGCTGGAGACAACAACATCACAGGCTCCTGTGGCTGGACTAGTGGCTCATGCTACTCTCAGTTTTAGAGAGTAACACACACACACACACACACATCAACCTTAACTTCTCTCTTTCCTCCCCATTATAAACTCTCTTTCCTCCTTCCCTGTCAGTTATGAAAATCAAGCAATAAATCCTAAAAACACCAGGGAGAATAATAGGGAATAATGGGGGGTTTCACAGAAAATAATGTGATAGATAGATAGTCAGTTTGAGTGAGTCACATCAAGGAACAGTGGAAGTTGATCCTAAAATAAATGAGGGGTTAGGCTCAAATGTTGTTTGCCAGAGCATGTTGCAGTATAGGAACAAACATCTGGCAAACAGCTTTCTCCACATCCCCTCAACCAGCGGCTTCTCTCTTCTCTTCCTTCTATTTCCTTCTTCCGACATTTCACATCTCTATGTTTCTGTATGAATGTGAAGTGGAAGTTGAGATATTGTTTAAACGTAAGTGCACTGTACTTTGGGCTACTCCTTTTAAATATAACCGATTTGTATGATTCAATAAATGTATTGTCATTAAATTCAGCATGAGAACAGCATAAATCAGGAAGTCTGATTAATGTTATCGCTCTCTCTTCTCATCTTTAGCAGTTTTACGACGGTCATAAAAGGCTCCAGTTCTCATGATTTGACAAGCAGTCACTTACATGATCTCAGATCTCTAACTGTAACACACAATAAGTAAAGTGTCCCCCCCTAGTGGTGACAATGAAAGGCAAAATCATGAATGACGGCGTCAAATCTCCTTTTGTTCTCTCCTCCAATGAAAGAATTTCCAGAAGCACAACATGTAAACAGATAACAAGCAAAATGCTCGAAATGTCAATATAAACCAGATCAATAAATCTGGTGGTGTCGCTCTTTGGTTGCAGGCAACATGTTACTTGAGTGTAAATCTTACGAACACTGCATCTGCTTGGACATAAATGACAAATTTAAAACTCCCCGTAGTATTTCCTTGAGAAAAAAACATCATGTTCTTCCTTTTATTCAATGAAACCATGAACCAGTGTTTGTTCTTCGAGTTACTGTGCATTGGCCGTGGTTTCAGATTCATTAGTGCTGTGGCAGAAAATAATGTGTTTACACAAACTAGTTATACATCTCATCTTTGTCTATGTTCCTCAGATAAACAGTCTTTTTCCTCTCCTTTCTTTTGCTCTTCCCCCTTTTTTCTTCATACTGCTGATGTGTCACCAGCCCCCCTATTCTTCTGCAGCTTTCCCCTTCTCCCACACACACACACTCGCTCTAGCGTTTCCAGATGTGTACAGGGATGATGTCATTGCAGACCGGAGGCATTTGACTCTGATTTTTCTCTTTTTCTCCCAAAAACATTCATCGCAGGAAAGGGAGCACGAGGCGGAAGAGCAAAGCGTTGATAAGTTCCCAGACAACATTGTGAGTTTGCAGTGCTTAAAATCAGACCTATCTCCCCCCTGATTAGTCGAGGGGGTCGGTTTTTCTGAGTCACAGCCTGTTTGTCATTGAACTCCCACAAGTGTTATCCACCATCTGACCTTACAGCCCTGGGAAAAGCGTGCATGCCTTCATTTCTGCACATATCCCACTCCTGGTCTACCAATGGTACCTGAACATCCCAAAACATGTGTACATGACTCCTCAGCAGACGTGGCTTTGTTCATAAGGGGGTTAACTACCAATGACAGAGAGCAGAGGAGGAGGAGGAGGAGTTGGTGAGTGTTGTGGTGGTTGCTAGACGACTGCAGCGTAAATAAATTGCAATAGGAAAAAAAAAGGGGCATGTAAACTGTGGTCCTCAGTGTGAGGCTTGTCTGAGATCTCTGGGGGATCGTGAACAAGGGGGATGACTGGTGAGGGATAACGTGAGCTGTCCCTAACCCTGTTACACACCCCAGCTGGCTGGCCTCAGGCGCCAGCTGGAAGGAAGAAACTCACCTTTCACCCTGTGACACTTTCACAAGAAAAGTGTGACAGACAGTAAAGACAAAAAGACTTCCAAGTCCTGTGTTACATCTAAAACAGGACATGTGTAAAAATAAAAGAGGTCATGCAATGAAATGAACACTCTTGAATTAATTAATTGTTCGTGGGTGCAATGACTGATCAAAAACACTGTGAGTCTTTATTTATATTTTCATCTTTACGGGCAATTGTTCTTTTTTCTAAACTTTCTTTCATAGTTAAATTTGGTATTTGTATCTATATTTTGTGAGTATGTAATATGTTGTTTATACTGAAAATGTGACAAAATGTGCCAGATATTTCCCTCAGGAGTTGGTGGAGAGCAAAACAGAAATAAAAGAAGAGTGAATATTGAACTTTCATTAGGTGGACACAAATATAACTTCATATAAACGCTAATGTTACTCCATACCTGCTGGATGTGTAAAACACGTTCACCACATCAACTTAAAAGGTAAAAGTTTGCGTGTGCCACTTGTTTCCGCTGTCCCCAAATGGCCAAAAACACAGTGATTGCTGATTTAAAACGTGTGTCCTACACACTCAGGACTCAGCAGCTGCAAAACATTAAGAACAAATTGTGGTGGCGAGACAGCTCCAGGAACACCTACAATAACAAAAAAATAACTATGAAATCTGTGGAAAAACACGATGCTTTCCTATTGCAAAGTTTAATTTCATGTGGCTTTCTAAAGTTTCAGTTTGATTTCCATCTTTCATCACTTTAATTTGTATTCTAACAGCAAAAAACGGTACACTATAATCTAAGTAGAATGTAGTCTGAAACTAGGACAACCAAATAAATAGATCAGCCACAGGTGTAACTAATACCAATGACAATGGCTGCACTTCATTTAGGTGTTCCAGTTCTCTGGTATTGGGCGTGATGACTCACTGGTACTCGACAGAGAGATCATTAATGTTATTAGCTCCACCTGTGCCTCTCCCACCACAAGTCAAACTCTCTACCATAAAAAAAACCCTCTTCAGTCTTAAAGACAGCGTAGCATACCCATCTCCAAACTACGTTCATTCCAAATGTTCATTGTTTATCACTTTCTGCTTACAGTGTTAGCACTGGCACATGACTCTTTTCTGTATTAGCCCCAATGTGTTTTAAACAGGTGAGTAGATCAACGTAGCAGCTAATCGCTAACTTTAATCAGATTACATCACTTTAGCCTTGAAGCTTAGGTCCCCGGCCCACCCACATGCAACACAGCCTCTTTCTGAAACTCTCTCTTTCTATAAAAAGATCTTGTGAGGACTAAAAACTCAAAGCGAATGATCCCACCAGCCCACAGACAATTGCTTTTGATTCTCTGTTGTGATTAGACCAAATCTTGGCTTTCTTTCACCTAAATCCAAATCCCCTCTCTGTTTTTCTCTGCTGGGTGGTTTCACTACAAAGGCAGTGTGACAGATCACCCAGCTGAGGCTAATCTGTCCCAGTCTGTGTGGCACTTTTGGGCGCTGTGTTATTCTCAGCCACAGCTCATAATCAAATTATGGTTTTGGTATTCAGTTGATTTAAGGATCTAATCTCTGAATCCCTCTGACACGTCGGCTGCTCTGTCGTCCAAATTTTCAGAGATGGAAAATAAAAAGGGCGGGTCTCACACCTGGCTTTAGTTTCCTGAGATAGTGAACAGTGAATTCAAAGCACCGGCCAAAATCTGCCTTTGTAGTTCAAATCTCATGTCAGGCTGAGAAGAGTCACTTCTGCCCGAGCGCCTGCATCACGCACAGGGACACTTTCACCAGGCTTCCTCTAAGCAAACACAGTTACAGCAAGCTTCACCAAAGTGACAGATTATTGAGAAGCCATTTGAAACCTTTCCAACATTCTCAAGTAGCCAGTCTTTCTTCATTTCATAACACTTGCCTGTATTATTAGAAGGAAGAAAAGATCTGTTTGTAAAATAAGAAGCCAGCCATTCTTGTCCGACAGTTTCGAGGCAGGGGCCAATATCAATAGTTCACATTTTCCAATAGAGAGACCTGATGGAATATTTTTTTTACACTCCTCTAAAAAGCCATTACAATCACAAACATTTGCTTTACTCGCATTGCACTCTTTTTAATTACAGTGATGTTACATTTCAACTTGAATCATATTCACCACACATTGTAAATATAGAGTTACAATGGCAGCATTCATGACTGTTACACTCCTACGCTGGGAACAGTTTTTACCTTTAGGTTGACTTTTTGTAGTATTCACATCATCCAGCATGCTTTCAAGTGATTTAAGATATTCTTTGACAGAAACAGAAACAGTATGTAAAATAAGCCCGCTGTGCCACTGATCGACAGTTAGTGGCAGTAACGTAGTAATGTGCCAGCACAAGAAACAGAAGACGGCGAGCTAATAAACATGGATGTAAACAATTCTCGTTCCAAACTATCCACACAAACGGGTTTGCAAATGTTTTATGAGGAAAGAACTCCATTCAACATGTTTGTTAGATCTCAAAAATACAAGAAAAAACTAAAGTGGGACTATACGTTCATAAATGAATCTTTATTTTAACCTGAAATACCACTTGTCAAGTTTAATTTTGCCTGTATTTATTTGCACATGCAGTCACACACATTTTGTGGTATATGCCTTCATGTTTTGGTGTTGTACATGATCAAGGTGCTGTGAAGCCACCAGACATCAACACAGGAGTCAGCAGGAGACAGAGAGGCACAGGGATACTGCTGGCTGGTGAGGTGGAAGACAAGGTGGACATTTGTTGTAACCCATTGATGAAATAGTTGCGACAGGAGGGGAATACGTTCATGTTTCCTGCACTGTTGAGTAATCTGACAATGCTGCTAAATCTTGACTACATTTGCCATATCTGACAGAGAGAAGACTTCGCAGCCAGAGACATTGCACTGGGCGACTCAAAACCATGAAAAAAAACATGAAACAGTTTTTCTAGGTCAATAAAGAAGAGGAAACGTGTAATCCTGGAGATGCTTCCCAGATGGAAAATGTTGCTTGTTTTGGATTTTGCCTTCATGTAACTATCAAAGAAGAAATATGGATCACGCCTGCAAAAGCTCACCTGCAGGAGAGAGGAAGTTTTCATTTATGTTTTGATGTCCAAAATAAAGGACTGGAGATCTTAAGCTGTCGTATTAAGAGGTTTTATTGTTGCGTAAAGTTGTGTGTCATCTACATAAAAATCAAAGAGCACACCATCTTTATAGATAATTTGTGAGATGAAACTCATGAAATGTATGCGAAAATTCAGTAGATATATAAATAGATGAATATTGATAATAGATATATTTAATAGACACGTTTAACTAACAAAGAGGGGGATTTTGTATCCATCCATCTAACATTACTAAAGACAGGAAACAGGTTGTATTTGTGTTTTCATGTCTGTGCCTGTGAAGACCATTCTGTGACTATGTCAGCTTGTTAAAGCAGAAAAAGCACAGGTGCAACTACTAACGTTAACGATGGCTCTGTTCCATGTAGGTGTCCCAGTAAGCAGTTATTGATAATTAATTACGCGTGTGCTTTTCCTGCCATGACATGTCAAAATGTCTGCTGAGGCAAAGGTCTCCTGAGAGATGAGCGTACTACAGGGATGATGATTATAGCTAGTTTAAAAAAAACCTTATTATGATTTGAAGCAGCACTGACCAATATTTTTTATATTAAAAAGACTGTATACAACATCTGCTCAACAGCGGCCACTGTGGCTACAAGTGGTTATTTCATGATAATGGAATAATTTAATTAATTGCTGTAAAAGACACAAGCTAACCAAGCTGAGAGAAAGTTGAATGAGGGAAACTACAGACTCCTGATGTCTCCTGATGTGGTGTGATTACTTCTTGTTTTGGTTTTGTGATAAAGCTTTAGTAATGCCGTTACACATCAACATCTATCGTTAGCTAATAATAATAAATAAACCCACTGCACCATACCAAATGGTAGACAGACAAAGTTAGCAACTAGCTGGTGAATATAGTGGAGCATTAAGCAGCTAAAGATGGGTCCCTCATAGGTGGAGACCAAATTAGAGCTGAAAGAAGAAGATTTGTACAACAGAATGGTACCGTAAATCACAAGCTGTGTATAAAGGGTTGCCAACATTTTTCTTCCACAATCAACTTCATGTCAGATCGTCAGCAGCAAGTTCATGAGAAAGTGTGAGGGAGTGAAGAAGAGCCCAATCGTGTGTTTGTTAAAAAGATAACATTTAGACATATTCCCAAAAATATATCCAACCTTTCCTCTCTTTGACTCTCCAAGGACAGGAAGATATGAAAAAGAAGTAATCCCTCATTTAAATGCATATACTCATTTGATTTCAGCCAGATTTTCATTAGTGGAGCCCGGGGAATTCGTTCCGCGATTGGTAATCAGGTCAGAAATGAGACAAACCCCACGGTAAGAGTCCTCTCATGAATTAATCTGCCGCCCTACAGGCACCCTGGGATTTCATTGGTGACGGGGCCTCTTAATTAAATCGTGTTTTTGGGTCATCCAGGGTGGAGGCCATCTCTCAGTAGTAGACAAAGACTCCCTCAGAAGCTGGACCGGCATCTGGCTTTAGTGCGTATGATTCATAACAGCAATCCTGAGTCCTCTTTAAAATCACCTTTTTGCTCACGGTGACTTCTTTGGTATTTTGTTACACCAATATAATTTCCCACAGGACTCCTGAATAAAGGACTTGCAGCCCTGTTAACGATTTTCTTGGGGAAAAAACTGAATATAATTGGAACAGCGTCAAGCAAAATAACATCAGCAACAAGTTAACATTAAAAAGGCCAATTAGGTGTTATTTGTGTCATTTACGCTTTTTAACAACATGAACACCTGTAGGATCTAATGCAATCCAGTGAAGCTTATAATTCCAAAATTCTGAGAAACTTTCACAGAGTTTTGTATACACGCGTCATCTCCATTGGGGTTTCGTCTGTCTGTGTGTATCCAAGTCCTTGGAAGGGTTGGGGAGGGTCTCTATGCACGTAATTACCCTGGGCTCATTGCTGGCTCCATACGACCATCTCTGGTTGTGAGATGAGCTCTCTGTGGTACGGCTGGTTGGAGTCCGAGGTGGTCTGGTGGTCTGGTCTGGACGTTTGCCACAGCTGCAGTCACACCGGGTAGAAAAAGACCTTATGAAATTGTCCAAAGATTACAAAGCGCTGCTGGAGCAACAGACGTTCCTTTGTCCTGCGGTGAAGGCATTCCTTACTCTCATACGCTGTGGTATTCACCGTGAATATGCACAGTTTGTGTTTCCAAATGTCATTTTCCAGAGTGGTGTGCGTGCGTGTGTCTGTGCGTGCGTGTGTGTGCATGCGATTTATTGTGGGATCTAAGATATAAGAGGATGATGATGCTGAGAGGAGGTCATACGAACTGTCCCTCTGGTAAAAATGTCACTGTGCAATCCGACCGTGTGGCTCTGAACCAAATTATACCTCAAGGTGGAGAGGTCAGCAGAGGAATTTCATTGTTGGTCAATCTTGTTTATTGTTTGTTTATTTTTGGGGTGATGGGGTTTTCTTTAAAGGTGACAACTAGCATACCGTCGCCTTCTTTCTCACAGGAACTCCCAAGCACACATTTCCAAAAGCACACAGAGGGAGGACTCCGGCGACTTCATCCAGCGAGCTATGACTGGAAATATGGGGATCATCAGGTTACAGATCCTAGAAAACAATCATTGTTGAAATCTTTCAAAACCAGAAAATGAATGCCATGTGGGGCGGTTATTGAATCACTTTGTCAGAATCCTGGTCTCCTTTGGTTTCCTCCAACTAATGTGATACTTTCTATAGCTTCCAAAGAACAAGCTTCTGTTAATAGAGTGCATTCAGATCATTCAGAGAAACACTTTGAATTGCATGTGAGCACCAATGAAGTAGTGCTGAGCTTGCTGCTCTGGTAGGGAGCTTTTCCTAGCTCAACTTTCCCCCGCTCAGTGGCAGCATCTATTCCACTATTGCACCAAACAATTTAAAAAGAGAGAGAGAGAGAGAGAGAGAGAGAGAGAGAGAGAGAGAAAAGGACAGTGAGAGGGAGAGAGGACAGAGTGAGATTCTCTGGTAGATTGTGAGGTGTTTTACGGTGTCTGACCCACGGTTGTACACCGTGGTCTCTAATTAGCAGCAGCTAATTAGCAGCAGCTAATTAGAGAGCAGAGATGAGGGCTGGCTGCGAGGGGGAAAGTGAAAAGTGTCTGCTGACACGACCCCAGGCTCAGTGTTAACATATATTACACAGCAATGGCGCCGCAACCCCCTGCTGTTACTGGTCCGAGAAAGTTATGACTGCTGAAATTGGTAGGTTCTGCAAATAAATTGAAGAGCACACTCAAAATCAACCTGTAGCTTATTTTCTCCTCCCCTGAACTGAATTTGTTATCCTTTATGCTTCTTTTAAAGTGTATTTGTTGACGATATTGACTACTTATTGCCAGATGGCAGCCCAACATGGTCACAATGTTGTTGTTGTTGTTGTTGTTGTTGAGCGGATTGCACAGTGCTGAGTTGTCAGTTGGGACCATAATGTGCAGAATGTTATAGAAACTGAAGCCACCATCCAAGTATTATCTCAACTCAGCTCAGGACAGCACATCTATTCCAGATGGAGGAGCCAGCGTTCCCCTGATCTCAGAGTGTTCATTTTTCCTGCTGTTCAGAGGCCTTCTTTGTTACACTGGACATTTTTGGAAATGTCATTGTGTATGCCATTGTGTTTGTCTCTGATATTAAAGCACGGCCTGTTGATTGCACGTCTGTTTGTGACTGACATGGAACCAGGCACTCTGAGGTGGCCAAGTGAATGTGCCTTATTTTTGTCTGGTGGATTGCGTGTTCCTTTCCCACAGTGCTCCCGCACCGGGGACGGATTCAACATACTTTGGCTCTGAAAGTATTCACCAAGGTTGAAGATCTTCCAGTGAAGAAGACAAAGCTGCAACAGGCCAGCAGCTGAGTGCTGTTCAGCAATGAAAGATGTTTACTCATTCCAGGCTTGATTTGACGTTGCCATCACAAACACTGTGAATGATAGCATTCCTCCTTCTGCACACCTGTACTGTATCTATGCTGTAACATTAGAAGGTCTGTAAAAGAGGTCCACGAGGCCCTCAGGGTCTTCTGGCTAACCCTGCTTAAAGGACATGAACAGCATGGAATCGTATCAATCATCATTGATAAGAGAGTTTGATCATGCAGTGACAGCTCCATTCAGGATGTTGTACTAACTCGTGGTCTCAAATACCTACCTAACATATCAAAAGAGCTTTAACAGAGTTCACTGTGAAGCTGACTCTTATATTCAGACCAGGAAAGCACAAAAAACAAGTTGTATACGGAGGATGCCACTGTTCTACCATTACACACACATACATGGCATGAGGTGACGGCCCCTGATGCGTTTCGCAGCCACCACCAGCCCTTTAATGACGGGGCAGACTGGGCTGGTCTCCAGAGGTGTGCTTTCCCCATCAGGCCGCCTGCTCTCACACCAGGACAGACAGGAACATGCCGGGAGTGGAACAGACGGAAACCAGCAGGTAAAACACTCTGCAGTGACAAACAGACAAAAACCCATTACAACCTTCCAACCAGGCGCTGAAGAAGGCTGACCAATGACTTCTGTGCTGGTGCAAATTCATCATTGGGTCTAAAACGCATGAATACAAAAAGATTTTCTTCTATTTTGTCTTTTAGGAATTGTTGGATGTGAAATTGACTGAATATGCTGCTGGTCCAGCCAAGATCCTTCCACTTTGGGCTTGAGAGGGTCGAGTCGAGTCAATTCAGTCTTCAAATATGTGGTTCGAGTCGGTGAGTCAGTGAAGTATAATCACACAGTCCATTACAAATCATTTGACAGGACTTTAGATGTAACTTTATGTTCATTATGTTTGCAGCAAACTAAGCAAAATCATGTTGGGAGAAGTTACAGAAACATCATAGTGGATAGGATTGGTCCTCTGGGCAGCAGGACTGTCCGTATGAAATGTCATGGCAATCTGTCTAATAGTTGTGTTGGAGCCATTTCAATGATGACCTTTGTGTGGCGCTGTAGGCATCGGTCTATAAAAAGGTGAGACTGATTGCTACAGGTGTGCACACAATGAGGACAATGGTTTTTGACCGTAAGACACGGTAACGGTTGGTGTGCTATGTGTAGAGGCATTATTTTGAAAGTTGAAACAACATAATAAATGGATTGGAATATCCCACTTTAGGACATCTGTTTGACTTTTAATTTTGAACTCAAAGAGCCGAGTACAAAACTGACCACGGTGAATTGTGCGCCAACAAGTTGATAGTTGAGTATTTCAATCTTGGCGGTGGCCCGAAAGGATCAACAGACAAACTGACTGACAGAACGACATTACCACCCCTAGATCCTCAATGGTGAAGAAGATCCACATCTAGTGCAGTGTTTAATGCACCGAGTCATGTCCGAGTCACGTCCGGTAGTTCAGGTAGGAGAACTGCCTTCCTCCTGTCCTCTCCCGGATGTTTTCTTCTCACATGGAGCTTGTATTGAGTGATGGCTGTCAGTATTGTCCAGCTCCTTGTACACTCTGTGCTGTACTGTAATAATAATAAGATATAAGATAAGAATAATAATTCCACTGCAGGTGGAAAGGGATGTGTTCTCCTGTGCGACAGACCTTTTAACCTTCATGTTCATGTCGCCTGAAGCCTTCTTCCTCAGTATTGCCCCCCCCCCCCCAGCACACTGACGAATAAACACAACTCATTGTCAGGAGATTATTAAGTTTAGACCTTGGTGTTAAATACTGAGAAAGTTCAACATAAATGTATTTGTTGTCTACTTGCATGACAGAACAATGTGCATGACGAACTGTGTGGCTGTTTATATGTGCAGCTATACTAACTAAAGGCAAAAGATCATTAGTTTGGTTTATACTTGCCTCATGTAGGAAAGAGCAAATCATTTGGAACTGAAACGACGAACATCTGGAACATGTCTCTGCGGGTCCGATAACACTTAAAAGACCTTCTATAAAGGTGCGAAGGATCCATCCGCGACTGAATGACACTCACTCATGAGAAATTGTCCTCTGACTTATTTGAGCCTAAACACAGATGGGAGATTAGTTTTGGGCAGCTTGAATCAATCCTCAAAGTGACGTTGTGAGCAGTGTCCTCTTTGAGTTTGTTGATCTGGGATGACCTGTTCATCCTCGCGCAGAACAGATGAAGCAGATAACGAACCGCAGAAGGTGTAGGACCAGCTCAAAATGAGTCTCTATGTCTGCTTGTTAGAGCAATGTTCTGTATTTTCCAGCCCCATTAATGATCTCTGTTCATCTGTTTCATCTCTTGATGACGCAAATGGTTGCAAATGTCTTCATAAAGTTAAAATATTGCAAAGATATCATAGATTTTAAATGTTCATTTCCCCCCTGCTATCTTTAATAACCGTCCGGGGACTACGGATGGAAATGTGCCATTCTGAGCTAACTCCTGCAAATAATGTAAATTGATGAGCAGACTGTCCTAGCCAAATAAACCAATTAAGGAAGCAAAGCGAAAGAAGCTTTGCATCGCGTTGGAAAGGGAAACCGCAGGATTCACTGAAGCAATTCATTATCTTTAGCCAACTCGAGCCGCTGTACAGTGCAGCTTGTTGGGTTCCAGGGAGCAGAGGCCAATTAGGCGGTTTGAAAGTGTGTTGGAGGAGGTGAGCGCTGCATCTGCTGCACAGCACGCGCCTGCATATTTCTGTGGGGCAACTGGGACTGATCGCAGCTGCAGCCCGGTGGGCCAGAATCAATTGGCAATCCATCTGTCTGTGTGCCAGATCAATGCATGTGACTGCTGCACTGGCTCACGGTCAAATGCAATCTAAACAACGGTGGAGCTGTTAGAGCAAGAGTAACGGCTAGGATAACAGTGAATGTGTGTAAGAAAGACACTTTAAACATAATAAAAGCTACTAAAATAAAAGCCAACACAATCCAAGCACAGAGGCAAGAAAGAGCCTTCTTAGAGGTGCAGTTTGCATAATTCAGCAATCATGTTTTTTTATGCGAGTCTGAAAAAAGCACCGCATTGTCACTGAAAAATACTGCAATAATAAGAAAGAGGGGGGAAAAAAAGGAAGGAAGAAAACCACTCTTGGAAACTCCTTTTGAAGTTTCTAAAGTAGTTCTTTTGGTGGAACGTGACTACCATCTGATGGCCAGGAGGGGGAACTACATCCACACAGTATATCCAGGTGTACTCAAATCATGCCTTCAAAATAAAATCCCTAAGATGCATTTTATGACACTCATTTGTTTTTGCTTACTGAGCCTTATATAACCATACTGTCCCATTACAGCATGATACAATCCATTGATACAGCCAGACACTGAGGCCTGACTGCTTTCTTCAGAACCTATACAGTAGATGTTAGAATCTGACATTACCTAAAGAATAGGTAAACTACAGGCAGCTAGCTCTGTAAAACGTGTTTGTGCATTCGAGTAGCCTAGTGTTTAAGGCTGCTACTAGAACTGAAATAATGTGTCAATTAAACATTTTATCATTTAACAGAAAATAAATAGGCAACTTTTCAAACGTGCAGATTTCCTGCTGTTCTGTGTTTTATGTTATTTCAAATTGAGTTTTGGACCATTTTGGACAAAAACAGCCATTTAAAGACATCACATTAGGCTTTCAGAACATACATTTATATTTCACAGGCTGAATTAAAAAATGATTAACAGATTAACCGATAATTAAAAAACAGAGACATCGAGAGCAGGGACATTTGGGTTATTTGTGTTGTTGTTGAGTAATCTTCACTTAATTAAATCACAAATCTTTATCATCAACAAACATCTATAGTTTCTTCTCATAAAGGCAGAATAAATAATTGTGGTTAATTATGCTTGCATTTCCTGTTGGATATTATTGATTATAAGGGGTCGTGGCTCTCGATTGAGTCTAAATCCCCAAGAGAAGGAAAACAAAGAAACAAATAACACATCACGAACTTTCCAGGCATATTTAATTGGCACAGTAAACACAATACAAAGTATTCAGTGCTCCAAAACACAAGCACGGGCTACCAAAATGGAACACAAACGAAAAAGTGCAAAACACACCATTTGGTAGACCTTACAAAGGAAAAGAAGTCTTACTTTGCAAAGCAGATAAAGTAATGGTAAGACTCCACCAATAGTTAAAATAGATGTTTTTCCTTTTTAAACTTTATTTATATATTCATATATATTCTCTCTAATTCCAACGTGCCATTTCCACTGTACTGGCAGGTTTACCGGGGCATCGACTAGAAGGTTTGTGGTGGTCTCGTTGCAGCGAAGTGGCTACTATAAAGCCACTGCTGCCCTCAAAGCGGTGATAATCATATTTATCTTGCCATTTATCACTGAAAACAATGAAAGGAACAAAAGTGAATTGTTTGATGTTGAGCGATGGGTGGTGAAACGCGAAAGTGGTACTTTTTCGGCTTGATTTGATGATTCCTTCCGTCAAGAGTCCAAATGGTCAATATGTTCATCACTCCTCCGTTTAACAAGAGTTCATAATATGCTGCATCAGATGAATATTTAAGAATGGCTTCATCCAAAACAATGTAATTGTTACTCATATTTGCAGCTAAGGGATTTTAGTCCCATTCAGGCAGAATAAGTGACAACATAGACTTCCAGCTTAAAAAAGAAAAAAAGAATTTCAACTCAACATCATCAAAATATAAAACAAAAATGTTAAAATCATGTACATTATGTGCCGTTGAGCAGGGGGTGATATCAGTGGACATCATTTCTCTCGCCTGGCAGTTTCATGATTATAAAAACGCTCAAATTTGCCCCAAAAACTTCTGGAGAAAATCACATCTTGATCCTTTCACCATACCACAGATAGCATCAGCATCGTCCTTTCTCTCAGAAACCCAGTTAAGGCCCACAACTGGTGATTCTGGGTTACCTTTCAGTCACAAACTCACAGGAAAATGTGGATCACAGTATATTTTCATATACGGTAGACAGTTTAAAAAAAAAAAACGTGAATCATATCTTCGTAGGTTTTATTTTGGGGTAAACTGTTGCTTGGACCGAGCGGAGACATTTCCACAGAGCGATAAACTGTAAACTAACAACATCTTGCGTTAGAAACATGATACTAACATTTTTACATACATACTGTACTGTGTACTTACAGTAAAACAAATGCACAAGACACCCTTGACCTACCTACGCATAAGAGCGTTCAGAAAACAACATTTCGGGTCCCTATCGTTCTTTACTGACAGTTTTGAGATTAAATGGGGGACACTGGGAGGAGGAAGAGAGCGCGCACTCGCTGCCAAAAACAGGACAACATGCGTTCTGAACCAACAAAAGAAAAAAGAAAACTGAACCACAGGCACTGAACCCAAACAGGAGCATTCAGGTTAATTCAAACAGTTCTGACCAGGCAATGAGGGTTAACTGAACAGAAAGGCTGGAGGCGAGGGGGGCGTAAGCTTACCAAACACCCCCCACCACCTCCTCTGGGTTGCCAGCGGAGGGGCGAGGAGAAAGACAGGGCAAGCATGCAGCACACCACAACGCTGAGAGCCCCCCCCCCTCCCCCAACCTTGAGCTGTTGCAAAAAAAAGAAAAAAGGGAGGGGAGGGGGGCTCAAAGCAGCCGAGGGATTGCCTGAGCCGCCGGAGGAGGGAAGTGCCGTGGGGGTGGGGGTGAGGGTGGTGGGGGCAGGGGTCTGCGGTCAGAGACAGGAACAGACGCCAGTGACAAGACATTTGTAGGACGAGTGATGGGCGAGTGACGCATCATCCATCTGAGTCGGTCCTGGATGTGTGGGGGTGACCGAGGTGTGGAGAGAAGACATGCACGCACGTACGCACGCACCCACACACACACACACACACACACACACACACAGCGGAAACCAAACGCACGTAATACACCGACAGATGATTAGCACCTTCACTTCTTCCACTTCCAGCTGGGTGAAACCTGCAAATACGGATTTTAGTGAGGAGGGGGGTGGGGGTGGGGGGGGGGGCAGATGTAGGTAGATGAGCCCGGGATGATTCTCTTCATGAGTGAGAGAGGAGGTCACACGCATGCACACCGCTGGATGAAGGCGTTTCGACAGCTGGCCTTTTGCCCCCAGGCTCTCGCTGGTCTCCGTCCTGTCTCTGACCACAACCTCTGCCGTGTGTGTGTGTGTGTGTGGGTGTGTGTATGGGGGCAAAGGTAGGGGAGAAGAAAGGGGGCGTTCAGAGCGAGGAAGCCAACAGCCGCGTTCATGACCGCGCGTGGCGCAAGCGGAGTTAGTAACATTAAGAAGCAAAGCGTGGCTGAAAACAACAAACATCAAATTGTACACTGTGGTTGTGACTGCGGCTGCAGAGGCGTTAGAATGGAAATAAAATTTAGATGGATCTCTCTTATCGGCGCTCTCTTATCGAGGAAGCGCAATACTGCCGAGATGGTTTATTTTTGTAATGGTTTGGAAAACTGAGATGCGTTCTAATCGGCCGTCTCTCTCTCTCTCTCTCTCTCTCTTTTAGATTCGGGTCATCTTTCACTTTCTCTCTCTGACTCTCTGTGAGCGCGTGAGGAACGTGGTGGTTTTCTCCGAGGCTGCTTGCCCTGCCACTCCTCAGCCAGCCTCACACTTTTAGGAATCTGCAATAAAAAATAAAAAAAGAAGAAAGAAAATACGACAAACAAACAAAAAAAAATGACAAAAAGAAAAGTTAGATAGCTTCAAAGGAAACTTTGAGTACAAGACACAGCAAACCAAATACTATGGATGTATCCATATAGATATGGAGAGGAGGGAGAAAGAACTGACTGCATGTATGAACCTACTTTAAACTCACAGACAAACCTGTGGTGTCAGCATGAATTTAACCTGCACGTACTGTGTATGTGAAACCATTAATCCACACGTGTCTGTGTCTGTGTGCAAAATGCAGCCACTTTGCTTTGTCACAATGTGCTGAAATCACGTCATGACGATGACAAAAGATCCCACAAACGCTGCAGCATGCACCGCATTGCAAAAATGCCTCTTCTATTAAAATGAAATGACAGTAGGCGTGAAATGTGCATTAACGGTGCTGATGTAAAACGATATCCTGCACGTAAGGACCCCATGCTGTGGCGGTAACAAGCCATCGAAGGCTTTCGATGAGTTATGAAAGACGCGACTTTCGAGTCAATGCCAGTCTTGAAAAGTGGCCCAGAATGCCTCGCTGTAGCAGTGAAATGATCCCACACGCCATGCTTTTACAGTTCACAGAGGTGCCGCTCGGAGACACCCATGCACGACACCACAAAGCTTTAAAGTCACGGCCGGCTCCACATCTCAGCCCAGTCTCACCATATAGCTTATGGAGGACCAGAACAGCCCAACACTATCATTATCAAAAGGTTAGATTAAAAAAGAAAAGAAAACACATTTTAAGGGTTTTTTGCTACTTACTTGATCAATCATTTGATAAAATGACCCCGAACCAGGGGAGAATAATTACTTTCACAACGTTTTCATGTTGTAACAGCACAATGATTAACCTACAGCATGCAACATTTGAGGGCAGGGCAACCTTTTTATGTCTTTTTTTGGTTTCTGTTTAGCCTACAAAAATATCTTTTAATGTGTGTTCGTTTTTTACAGCAGATTTAAATTACATTTGCATGACTGCACATTGAGCATGCTTTCCTTTTTAGGTACAGCAAGTGACCAAAACACACTAACTTGCGCGATGATTCAACTTTCACTTGATGCTCATTGTCACTTGAGATGGTGCATACATTCACGTAGCTGAGTTTACTGATTTATTACCGACTCAAATATCGTAGATCAGACTCTTGATTGATGTTCATTTGAGTGGAACACAATAATGTGAAGTTCTAAATCTTGACAAAAAATAGATATAAAAAAAAAAAATCAAGGACTGTGTGTTTGAAATGTACATGTGATCCCTGTCAGTGGGTGATTCACGCCTTCATGCCAAGCCTCGGCTGGGGGTGCCATGTTTTAGTTTGTGTGACCACTAGGTGGTGCTGCGGTGCAGCTTGCATTCAGTGTCATCTCCTAAACATTACTAAATGTTTTGTTCAGAGCTCAAGAATAGTGTACAGTAACACACACAACTGTCCCAACTCACACGAGGCACAATGGACAAATCTGACTGGTCCTTCCCTCTGGAAGAGACAGGAAGTGTGTGTGTGTGTGTGTGTGTGTGTGTGGGGATGGGTAACAATCTTTAATCTCCATAACCTACTCATACAGCAGTAACGGAAACGTGCTGACTCTCAGTAACAAAACCACACCCGCCGAGTTAAATGTACGTCATAGCACCTTTGGCGTTTGTTTCCAAAAAGACCTCCACGTAGGATGTGGGGACGTAACCCTCCTCGTCCTCGTTCCTGCGCACTCGTGTCCAGCCGTCGCCCTTGTCTTCTTCTATGACGTACAGCAGCTCGCCCTCCGCCACGGCAATGGTGCCCTCGTTGTGACCTGCAAGAGGAGAGGAGGGGGGCGAAGCAGAAACGAGGCGAGATAAGAGCATGACCGCAGCGATTGAGAAATGCTCAGCCTCTGCACCTTGGAACTGGCTTTCAAACTAACAGGATGTAAAAAAACACAGCTGCTAATAGCGCAACATACTCTGTATGCTGCTTGCACAAGTGCATTAACCTACAGGGAGAGTAGGCTGACCTGTATATCAATGAAGCATAACATCCATCTGCATAATGAACAAGAAGTCTGCCCCTTACGGAAGGAAGTTGCAACTTTTTGGGCAAAACTATTTACTGAACTACTACTACTACTTAAAGACACTTCTTCACTTAATGTATTACTTATGGGTGCAACTGCAGCTAAGAAAGTGATTGTCTCAATGTCGTTAAAGAAAATTGGGTATAAATGTTTGAATGCCCAGGTTCCCATACATAAAAAACTAGAAATGTTCATATTTCAACTTTCAAACACATAAATACTAGATGCCTTTTCTCTTATGGTTTCTAAAAAGCCTTAAAAAAAGCAAGATCCTACATACTTTCATACTTTCAGGCCTCAAAAATTTCTTCAGATATGACAAAAAAGATGGGAAATTGTGACCATCCTAAAGTCTAAAAAATACATTTTGAACAAGTGATATTGTGGCAGGCTATACTTCTTTAATAATAAAGACCAGGAAGTCGCCAGGTTCCCTTTTTAAAATAGTGTACTGGAGAAATTACTCTATTTCCATCCACTCTCCTCCTCCACACACTTCCTCAGAAAGGTCACGCCTCAACTCCTCCTCATTCAGAGTAATGAACAGAAGAGTACATTTCCCGTTACCTTCAAACGGGTACAAGGCCTTGCAGGTGCCGATGGTGGGCAGGGTCTCCTCGTCGTCGAACTCGTCGTCGAACTCTGGCGTGGTGGTGGTGGTGGTGGGGATGGGGATGGGGTTGATGTTGGCTTTGACCTGAGTCTCTGAATTCTGCTCCTCTGTGTAGCTGCCATCCGGGCTGCTCAAGGGCCAACACACACACACAGTAAATATACTGTGAAAACACACGTAGTTTTCTTCCCGACAAACACGGGGTGTGAGGGCCTGATGTCTGATGAAAGACTGACGTGTCTTCGTTTGCCATATACCATACCTCTCTCTGTCCTGCGCACAGTTGTTGCCCACTGTTGTGTTGTTCTGGGTCTCATAGAGTCCACTTCTCCGGTGTGTATCGCTCTTGGATGGCATCCGTTCCTCCACCTCTGCTAACCAGCCCTGAAACACACACACAAGAGGCTCATCGTTGTTTTTTTTCCAACTTGAAATTTATTTCAAGCGTCATGAAAATTCTTTTTGTCCGGTACTGAGATGGCCTTTCCATTTGTCAAGAAGCTTCACAGGGAGGAACTCCTCGGCCTCCCCTGCAGTGTGCTTTGCCGTTTATTACCGGGGTTAAACCAGGACGTTGTTCTGGGACTCCTCTCTTTTCCTGCGCACAGCTGGAACATGCAGCCAGCCCCGCCAGCTGCATCACATCTTCTCCTAATATGGACGAGCGGCAGACGTCTTTGGAACACCCCCAACTGGAGACGTGCGTTTGAACTCCTCATTATTTACTGTCTCGTATAAACCAAACAAGAGAGCTTCGCCAACACCAACGCTCACACAGAAGTGAGAGCTCAGGCTGGCGCACAACTAACCTCGAATTTCTGAACCTCGAACTGGAGCTTCTCGATGGTCTGGCCTATTTCTGATAGCCGGGGGTCTACGCTGGCCGGGTCTCCCATCTGAGGGTTCTTCACGTACACGTCTTTCATCTTAGTTAGAGCGTCCCTGGGAAAGTACAAGTCACAAGTCAGTACAAGTCTTTGTTTCACAAAGCACAAATACCTCTCGTCATGCTCCTTAATTTGAAACTTACCTCTGGTCCATTTCTTTTTGAATGTCCTTATTGAGTTCATCTAGTTTCCCCTGCAGCTTCTTCCTCCTCTGCTCCGGCGGCAGGTGGCTGAAGTCCTCTGGTCCAGAGCCCTGAGAGAACAAAAGGGAGGAAGAGGCCGAAACACACATGGGAAAGAGATGGAGAGAAACAAAAAGATGGGGATAAAGCAACTTTAATAACTCCGTGTTTGCCGTGTTGCTGTTTTAACAGGGATCTTTTCTAGCTAGGTGCAGTATCTCCCTTTTGCTGTAAAACGTGTGAGACGAGACTCAGGGATAAATGGATAAAAGCTCTGCAAATGGAGCTCTTGTTTTATTCTAACCACATAAGACACCTCTAACACACACTCCCTGAGAGTTGGGATGTTTCTCTGTGTATAGACCCGAGGCCTTTGACCTATTCAGTCGCTGCGCCTGATCGAGTGCTCTCTGCGAATGCATCGGAAATGTGATTAAGTATTTGCTACTTTCTATTATTGCTCATATAGTGTTTCAGTGTGCGGTACCGGCTAATGGGTCTAAAGCTGTCTGACGGGTCTCTAACAGGACTATGTGTTCTTAAAATGGAGGCTGAGTGTGTGAGAGTTTTTTTTGTCTGGCCAGCGGTCATATTTCCTGATGAGAAGGTTTCCGGTCTGTAACACTGAACTGATGAGTCACACTTCTCTGCAGTCTCTCAAACTTTCTGCGGACATATCGCATCAATATTCTGAAGCTTCCTGTGCGATAGAGCTGCCTGGCTGGTTTGTGGCGAGCTTGTTTGATTGATGTTCTTCAGAGAAAGCAGACCACAGGCCTAGGTGACAAGTCGGGGCGTCACCAGAGTCTGTGGACAATTTATCAGTAGTTAATGTGTCGCATTGTGTCGTCTTATATTAAGACATTAGGAAGTCTTATTTATCTATTCAATGTTAAATTCTTTGGGTTGAGTTTGAGTAAAAAAAATAAAGTGTTATCGCAGTGTTGTTTGAGTCCTGTCAATTATCAAAAGCATGGATGGACTGAATAGGTCAAGGCCTGATTGGATCTCATTGAGGTGGGCGAGATATAACTGCTGGAGCTACAGACTTGAAGTCAGGATTCACCGCATGTGAGCCAGGTCAAACACAGCAACTGGGTTACCGTGGCAACCTTACCCCCTTCTCCCAGCAAGCAACACTTAACCAGACATGCGACATAAGAAAGACCCGTCAGTCATCATGCAGAGACATGCTCCTTTCTGAGTGACAAGTCACAGAACAGAAGTCATGTATTAGTCTCCAAGAACCCCGAGATACAACGTACGAGCAAACTAAAACATGGGCGAACAGTACGATATTTGTTGTTTGTGGAATGATACATTTAGGATGGAAAACAATTTACAAATTGATTGTTCTGTGTGGAATCAGGTATAGATTCACAAAAACAAAGTCAGCTTAGTTCGACATTTTGGGAAAAACGCTTATTGGATTTCTTGCAGAGAGACACTATAAATATAAAGCCAGCTGGAAGTCAGCTTAGCTTAGCATAAAGAGTGGAAGCAGGGGGAAACAGCTAGCCTGCCCACTTCCTAGACACTCTGTAATTTACTCAGTTGTAAAATGAGATTTCAGACATGAATCTACATTTTCCACTTGTCATTAATTGTGGGATTGTTAGCAGAAAGTAGTGTACATGTCTTAGGCGCTACGTTTTTGGTTCCATTGTTGCAATTGTTTCATAACATAAGTTATACAAGACTCTATATAGAGAATATATTTCACAGTCAGAATTTGGGCGCACCAATAAAATGGTGCAAGGTAACAAGATGTAACATGTTAATGAGTAAGTTTTAGAAGTTCTGGTAGGTACATTTTTGTCTTTGGAGTGCGCCAGGCTAGCTGTTTCCCCTGTTTCCTGTCTTAATGCTAGGCTAAGCTAACCATGTGTAGCTTCATATTTAGCTCACAGATATGGGAGTGGTATCATTACTTAAATCTCAGCAAGAAAGTTAATACATTTATATCTCCAAACTATTCCTTTAATCCTCAACAAATACGTTTCTATTCTGTATGTACAGTGTGTTAGCATTCTATAAACGGCATGCAGTGTAAGGACATGAGTGAGCGACTACATAAGCTCAGATTAGTATTCGTTACGAGTGCATTCGATTTGTCGAGACAAGAAGGACTACCAGACAGACCAAGAGACGGACAGATAAAACATCGAGTAAATCTGATCACCTCAATGAGATTCCAGACGTGGGAATTGAGTGTGATCTGCACCACAGAGACCACAGACACAGTTTGGGAGAGACGTGACACAACAACAACGAACATAAAAAAAACAAACAACAAAATAACACACAAATGAGACAACGGCATGAGTCTGAGGTCCAGCGTTGTGTCACAGCAGAAATGTGATTATTAGCTTCAAACCCAAACATTTTCAAAAAAGAGGGCACAACAAAAACTTGGCGTACAAAACGTTATTAACAGTGTGTTACTGGGACGACGTGACATGCGTGCTATGGTCATGCCGCTATGGTCGTGCGGTTATACGGTCATGCTTACCAGCTTGAGAGAAAGCTTCATGAGGGGGGGGAAGAGAGAAATGGCGAGGAGCGGGAGAGAGAGAGAGAAAGAGACAACAGACAAAAGTCAACATCAAGAGAATATTGCGGCCATTTGTGTCATTTTCCTTTAAACAAAAGTAGTTCACATGTATTTTACGACAACACTTTGCTTTGCCAAAACTTCACCATTTGAAGAAAAGAGGGTACAGCGCTAAAAGGCTGAAGGATTTGGGTTTATATGCTAGTCGTGTCACGAGAAAGCTCTCTCAGCAACAGTTACACCTACAAACTGGCCCCGCTCTTTTCTAATGTGGTGAAGTTTAACATTTCTACTATGAGGGATTGATGAAAAATGAGAAACACATTGGCAAAACACGCCGACCAACTGCCCAAGCATGAAGGAGAGGATGAGAAACTAAATTAAGGGAAGACAGGTGAAAATACACAGAAAGAAAGAAGTAGAGGGATGTTGACTGCGACAGGGACGGATGTACCCTTTACTTCTTGTTCCCTCTCTGCTGCCGTAACAGTGACACGCGAGAGACAGCAGAGGGCGCCAAAAGCATGTGATCCATACGGTGACATGAAGGTTGATACTGAACACAGACAAGTTTGAGAGGCACCTTCGAACTATCAGAACTCATGTGTTACGAAGAAAAATCTACACATATCCAGGTCCATATATTTATAATCATATATATAAATACATATATATATCAAATAAATGTGGCTGAATGAAGGTACAACACAAGAGTCATCAACTAAAATGCAACAACGAGTGTTGAACAGCTTATTTAGATCATTTGCTGAGTGGTTCTTGAAAGGACGGGTTAGAAGCAGGTAGAGAGCAGGTTAGCAACCTCTGGCTAGTAGAGCTGGAGCAGATGACTTGTAATCCTGTTAGAGGCTCACAGGCCGGTGCACCGAGGAGCTCTACTCTCTTTAGTCCACTAATCAAATCATCCACCTGAAAATGGCCTGGTCCTCGCTGTGACGCCCTGCGATCCCCAACACTAAATGATTCTTACATTAGGTGTGTGTGGAGCTTCTCTTACAGAGCACGAAAACATGATCTGACTCACACTTAAACACTGACATAAGGTACTGTTCTGTGCATAAGCAATGAAAATGCTTCATAAACTTCCTTTCCTGCTCCAGTCTCTCTGTTTCCTATTATTTCATCCATATGTGGATTATTTATAAAATAAATAAATTGGATTGTTGTCACCATCACGTTTATTGCTCCTGCAGACACGGACACCTTTAACTTTTTAAAAAATGTAAATGTTTTGTGGATTAAAAGAATGAACAATAGGGCAGATGCAGAGTAAATACTTGCATACACACATCCCTGATTGGCTATTCCTGCTCTAAGCAGACATGTGAAATCACATGAGAGCTGCACTTCACTGTATGTAAGTCACATGACAAATCATTTTATTCCTAAATTGGCTCTTTGGAGCATTCTCATAATGTGATGATCAGTGGTCCACAGATCTACCTGGACTCTTTCAAACCACCAAGACACACACAGATATACAGGTATATAATGGTCCTTACAGACAGATAACAGCTGCAGCATGGAACACCAGCACAAAGAAAGCCCTAGAGGGGTGAATTCTGGGTACTGTAGGCTGAACCCAGACTCAAAGTGTGACCAACACCTTGCCTAACGATACATCCACCTGACAGTGAGATTTAAATAGCGAGGAGGGGTGACTGCTGGGATGAATAGCATCCTCACACCCACAACCCCCACCCCCCCCCCACCCCCCCCACCCCCCACACACACAGCCTCAGGTGCTTGTGACACTTTGTGAATTGACCCCTAGTGGATGCTCAGTGGGGGCAGCCCTGAAACAGCTGCAGGACAACGGCGAGCAACAAGAAACCTCAAGCTGATACATGTGATGCGGGATGAAGTCGTCATCTTCTCGGATCATTCGTCCCATTTCTACACGCGTCAGAGTCATGTGATCAACACTGAGCCAGGCACAGACACTAGCCTCCTTTGTGAGGACATTTTGCCTCATTAACTGTGACGAACAATCTCCTCGTAGAGACTGAACGTGTCAGGCAACAAATTATTATTAATGAGGCTACTGCATGTGTTGTACATGGCTTTTAGTAATCACACACACACACACACACACACACACACGTTCAATATTCATTCACATTTTCTTCCAACCACGTACCTGCTCACACACACACACACACACACACACACACACACACACCGCTGGTACTCGCTTGATGCCCATCACACACACACTTACAACATATTGCCTTGCTTCGAAAGCATATGTGGGTCGGCCCAGAGTCCTCTTCATAAGCTCTTTGTGACAAACGAGCGAGTGGGGGGATTGCTGCTGTGGTGGTTGTCAGAGAGAATACAGCTTTGTCAGTGAGAACTCAGAAAACAGCACCGACGTCTTAAAGCTCTTATACTGTATGCCGTCTTGATTTGACTCCCAGAACACACAACGCTTACCCTTTTTCAACCCGCACAAAACACAAACACCTCACATACACAGTCACTGTGGATGGATTAGACAGCTAATATGCACCACACAAAGGCTCTCCTGCAGGGGTAGACATCCCTCCACTGTGCAGAGAGACACAACACCGCACCTCCACTGGCACAACTACTCTAATCCCTAATGTCATATTATGTTACCTCGCAGGGGGGAAGAACAAAATAGTTTTGAATACAACTGAATACCTGTTTCATGATTATACCGGCCAACATATGAAAGTCTAATGGAAAACCAGTCAGGGCGATATGGCCTGGAATTATTTATTATTAAATTATATTGTTTTCAGTACTTCCCAGCAGAGTATAACAATAACTCCTAATGATACATTAATAAAAGTAATATGACCTCGACCTGGACACAAACAAAGCCCTCAAACGGATATAAACATTTTTATATTATAAAATATAAATCTCAGTTTTTTTCTTTCTTTTTGAGGAAACTGAATATAAAGTTTTAAAAGACTTTTGAAGACCTGCACATACCCCAGTAAATATATGCCTTCCTTCTTAAAATGAGCATAGATAGTACTGGTGACCAAGTGTGTGGTCTCTCTAACAGCAGCTGTTCAGACGCATTAACCCCACTGTCAGCGAGGCCGTAGGGCTGGGGTCCCTAAAAGACTATTCTACTGGATTAACCATTTATCTTCTGTTACCTTTTAACATATTGTAGATGTAAAAGTGTACTCTAAGTCAAACAACATCTATATATGTAAATAAACATAAACAGGTTGCTGCCATGAGACATGAAAAGGTGTACAGATTAATTAAATGTATTAATGAGATATGGAAAAGGACTACAGATTAATTTAAATAAAGTTCTCTAAAGGGCTTTGTACTCTGATACAGTTTCTAACCTCTCATAGGTACAAAAACGTCATTCATCCTTTATCTTGTGCTTTGAACTGTTACGGTAATGCCAAACTTCAATCTTTTGAATCTGTGTCTACTCCAAAACAATGCGTCTGATTGAACTCTACATTATATTTTTATCGCTCTTCTCAAGAGCCGTTTCAGCACTTCCGCTTTCAGAAAACGTGCACTTCCTGCTAGAGCTGTCCGGCGCTACAAAAAACACACACACACACTTCCCTTTTTTCTGCCGACCTTCAATCTTTTCCTCTACAATATGTTCGCACACTCGCACTGTATTGTTCTTTTGCCTTTTCAAACGTCATGTTAGCACCAATTCATACTAATGTTTTCACTTTGAGTAACGGCTGCCCTTTCTAAATATGAGCATCAACAAAAGAAACTATATTTGTAGGGCCCGGAAGGGACACGTGAGCTACCGCCCATCCCTGAGGTCAGGGAGAGCTGGAGCGTGAAGTGCATTACGGGAAGGCTTGCTATGACCTGCCCCGGCCCAGCGACTCCATTACAACACATACTGGACTTTAGAGCGGTAACGGGTGATGGCACGCTCCAGGAAGTCTTCTAAAATGACTCTACGTCACATGGAGGGACTCAATCAGCCTGCTGGCATATCCACAACTCATTACTTTGTCCTTATTGTAAGGTTTAAACCCCTTCTTTTTTGTGTTCTTGTCCTTACATTACATTACATTACACATGCAAATAAAATAAAAAAACATTTAGCCTCCAGCACAGGCTGCAGAGAAGTGCGCAGGGAGCTGCTGCAGTCTCCATGCTACTGCCAAGACTGCTGAGGCGTCTTGCTAATTTCTGTCACAGAGGGGAAGGTGGGTGAGAGGTACTGTCATTGAGTTAATATGGAGAATGAAGGGACAAGATGGAGAGACTGCTGGTGAGTCTACATATTATGTGCTACACACGCATGCTAGAGAAGCAAAGGGCTGAGCACTGTATGAGTGAAGGTACTGCTGTTGTGCTGCGGGTATTTTAGTCTTTTGTAATATTAGTACCAGTTTTGAAAGAAAAAGCCGAAACGGGCCAATGAGAGAACCGTTTTCTAATTGAGGTCACACTGCCTGCATGTAGATGCATTCAGTTACTGGTAACAGAGGTAACGTTCAATCACCTGCTCTATGATGATACCATGTAGGCAATATGACCTTTAGAACAGATACCTTTAAATTACTTCACCTATACAGTGCAACAGGTACACAGCTCAGATACAGGTGT
This sequence comes from Nannoperca obscura, assembly GCA_036024295.1. Classification (NCBI taxonomy): domain Eukaryota; kingdom Metazoa; phylum Chordata; class Actinopteri; order Centrarchiformes; family Percichthyidae; genus Nannoperca; species Nannoperca obscura. The sequence goes on from JAVQJL010069449.1 coordinate 58,835, forward strand.
AGAGACACACACACACACACACACACACACACACATGCGCAGAGCTTGCTGGACACACACACTTACCCCTCGCCTCAGGCTCCGGAGGCAGTGCATTTTGGGTTTGGAGGCCATGAAGTCGTTGAGGCGGTGGGAGAGGGGCTCCTTGTGCTGCTTGGGAGACTGGGGGTCGTTGGGAACAGCAGAGGGTGAGGACGGGGATGAGGCTGGGGGGGCAGGTGGGGGCTGGTGGGGGGACGTTAACAGGGACATAAGCTACCAGTAAGAGAGGGAGCCGTGACGGAGAGAAGGAGGAGGAAAAACACGGAAGAAGAAGGGGGCAAGAATCCAACGAAAAAAGACAAGGAAAAGGAGGAGGGAACACAAAACGAAATAAATAAGCCTCCTACAAATATTAAAAATTAAACACACAACAGAAAACTCAAACAGAACATGAAGACAACCGAAAGAGCATCAAACCTACTGTATCAGATGTTATGTTGTGGAGAAAAAAAGTCAAACATATAAAACATAAAAAAAAGAAGAAAACAACCAGAGTGAGAAGAAAATGTGTTAAAGCAAGCGGCTGCAACAAAGCAAACAGCAGAGCTTCAGTCAAAGCGCATGCAGGTATCCATTTTGGAAATCCCTTCTTTTTTCTCTCTTCCCGACATCATCACATGCCAGCCAAGGCGAGAAATTTGCCACATCCCCACGGATATCAGCAAATGAATTTGAGGTCATCGCCAGGGGACGATCTAATTGCTTATCGCTGTCCTAAAATGTCTGACTTCATAATTCATCAGCCCGTAGTTGAGGAGTTATAAGGATGAAGCAGTGATGAGTTCTAAGGCACCACGCAGTGCTCATGCAAGCGATTCAGAAACCCTTCTTCTTCAAACACAAATCACCTGAAGTATCAATATGTTATGCTTGCATGCATGTGTGCGAGTGTGCAGGTGCTGGAGAAATACCTCTCTGTCTGTGCTCCCAAACACTTTCTATAGAAACTTAACCCTGAGTACATCAAGCAAAGATAGAAGCAGCACACCGTTCTGAAGGAGTGTGCTTTACTTTTGGGGAGTTTGCACACGGTGGATACAATTAGTTCCAACACCATTCTCCGTACACAACGTACAGTCAGTACGCTGGGGTTGCCCATCTGGCGCTGCACACAGTTGCTTCCAGCCTCTCTCTCCCACACGCCCAGTCACTCACTCATGTTCTGGTTCTAATTCAATACCAACGGTGCCACGAGCCCGGGAGGCAGTCAGAGATCAGTTTTGCTGTTCAGAAAAGCAGGATAGTGAAGGAGGCTACTCAAGGCTGATCACCAGTCAGTGGAAAAAACAGTGAAGGGAGACTGTTATTACAGATCAAGTTAATATCTGCCAGTTGAGTCCGTCCACAGGGTGAAGGTAGAAATGCATTAGTCGTGTGTTACAGAAGGTGGGAGGGTGGGGGTGGGGGGTGGTGGCTCCAAAATTGGTGGTGGTGATTGCGGGGGAGGGGGTGGGGAAACGGGTGGCGAATAATAACAACAAAAATGGCAGTAGTGACATAAACTAGCAACTGATTTCTTGAGCTTAAAAGGAGTCAACGGAAGCCAAAGAGTCTACACAAAAATTAAAAACTAAATTAAATTCATGGCCGGTGCTAGAAATGTAACAAAAACAACAGATGTGACACTGAACACATATTTCTGTAGCCAGTGCATTACAAGACAGAACCAACATAACACAAGGTGATGCAAGGTGACCGCCGCGTGAGGAACATCTATATGAACCACCGAGGCCTTGCTGTGTTTAAGTGTGCATTCATGCGTTACCTTGTTCTTGTTCTTAATGAAAGGCCACAGTTTGCCCTTGCTCTTGCCAGCAGGCTTCTCCTTGGCCTCTCTGGAGTTGGACAGGCTGGTCTCAGACACTGTCCTCTTCATGGCCTGGCCGTAGTCCTCAAACTCCACATCTCCCGGGGGCTCGAACCCGGACTTGTAGGACTCCACCACCTGCTTCGAGTCCTATCAGAGGGAGAGTGGTTGCAGCAATCAGTGACGGCCTTATCCTTTAATTTAATTTAAACAGCAACGGATTCATTATAAAATGCAAAGCAATGAGTGAAAAGGGCTTCTCTGCTTGTTTAGCTTGTCCAGCTAATCAGCAGGTCTGCAGATAAGATGCAACACAGAGAGGTCTGGTGACTCTCTTGTTTATAGTTTCTGTCTGATAACAGTTTGCGCGTGTGTCGTGAAAGGAAAAGGAGAGACACTGTTGTTGTTCAGTTTGTGGGCCACAGAAGAAAAAGGAAAAGACCTAAATCTGTCAGGCAGGACTTATGACAATATCCCTGAGGTCGGGGACACAGCCAGGCACTGCAGACACAGGAAGAAGCACATTAATCAAGTGCAGTGTGCATCGGCCTATCTGGACTGATAAGTGCACGGGGGTCTGGTTGGAGTTCGGATCAGGGGGTCAAAGATCTGCTGTGTATGTAATGTATGTAGAGGAAGAGGGACGGGGAGAGGGATGGAGCATGTGACGTGTTATTCCCCGACGGTGTTTACTGCAGCAGGCTGGAGTCATCTCACTGGAGCTGGGCCACTCACACACGAGCACACACGCACACACACGCACACTCACACACACACACACACACACACACACACACACACACACACACACACACACACACACACACACGTCCCTATGCGATCCCTGGGGACAGCCTTGTTTTTTGTCATAAAGCAAGTGGCCAACATGTGACATCTCAATAAATCACACGGT
>JAVQJL010069450.1:0-10159 GCA_036024295.1 Nannoperca obscura
TTCCTCTATTAATGAGGAGTAGTAGGCTGCTCTGGCATTACAGAGGGCCTTCCTATAGATTTTAAGACTATCTAGCCAGGCTAAGCGTGATTCTTCCAGTTTGGTGGAACGCCATTTCATATCATATCATTTCATAATAGTATAATTTCTATTACTTTAGTGACCCCTTGACTTTTCTTCTAGCACCACCATCATAAATGTCAGGGGATCTCCAAACTCAACAGGATGCCAGAAATATCCTTCCAAGATTCAATGGCAATACATCTAGTGGTTATCAAGACATTTCACTCAAAAACCACAGTTTTTAGTGTTTTTTAGCAAATGTTAGCATGCTTACATGCTAAATGACGATTGTGAACATGGAGCATTATATTTGCTTAGCATCAGCATGTTACCATTTTCAATAATAGCATGTTAGCATGGTGATGTTAGCATTTAGCTCAAAGCACTTTGCCTATGCAGCCTAACAGAGCTGTTAGCATGCAGATTCTTATGCTGTATCTCAAATGGCGTACTTCTGTTAGCACACTTACATGCAGTAGGCTATACTGTGCATACTATCTACTGACTTGTGTAGTGCATTCATTTTGACAGGGTAGTGTCGTCTCACAAACAATACTGCTGTTGTGCGCTTACCGTAAATGACCAAAGGCCCAACCTTCTTCTTTCTGATGGCAGATTAAAAACGTGCAAAGCATTATTGCGATTGCCGCGTAGAAATGTCTGGCAGCTTGTTTGCTCAATTGATTTCAACTGATTTATATTAAAAATGTATAGAAAATGAACATTTTAGCCATAACAATCGCAATGGTCCCTCCCCTTCCACTACGTAGCCAAGATGGCGAGCATTGAGTTGAGAAGCAGCATTCCACACTCAACTTTCTGGACGTTTTGGGTACATCATCCGGGTACTTGTAGTACACTGCATTTTGCCATACTTACCAGTGTGAACGCACTCAAAATACCAAGTTTGAGTACGCAATTTGGGACACAGGCTTAGTCTTGTTCCAAACTAATTTAGGAAACAAAATAAGAAAATGCTTGTGAATGACATATAATATTTCAAAAGCAGGTTGCCATGACATTTGGGTTTATTTCATGTTTTCTAAAACATACTGATGCTCCTAAATTGATGACACTGACACTGACACTGTTTTGGTTTAAGTAATAACTTTAACACTATCCTAAAGATATAAATGTACATTTTTAGCCTTCAGACTGGTAAGGCTCAAAGATCACGATAAATCTTATTTTAGTTACATCCTAAAAGGTTTGTTCTTACAGAAATTCAAAACATTCAAAGGGGAGAATTCAGAATTTGTGAAACTCAAGACTTGGGTTCAGTATTTAAGGGACGTGGAGCCAAACATTTCCACAGCATGGTGGAGCTGACACGACACAGCAGTATTTACACTCTCCCCCATCAGCTTCCCCGGGTCTCTCCTCCCATCCCCCATGCTCCTCCTCTTCCTGGCTGTAGAATCAATGTCAGGATAATGAAGACAGAGTATTGATCGCAGGATGCTGTCAGTTTAAAACAGGCTGTGTTGAAATGAGACTGGGCTTTTGGTCTCTACTTGAACATACATGTAACTGAAATCATGTCTGACATCTTTATAGAGATATTGAAAACACATACTATGAAAACACAATGTACTCATAGCATATGTAATTGCTATTTTATTTTTTATTTTTTTTAGATTACTGCATTCCTTCTCTACTTGGATACTGTTATTTGTTACATGTAACATTTTATTTGGATGCAGTGACCCACTTTTCTCATGGGCATCATTAAAGTTTCATCTTACAGAGGACTGAAGATGCCGGTGTAGATGAGAAGGAGGGATGGAGTGTGTTTTTTATGTTCTTTTCATTCGAGGACAGTTGTTAGGTTTGTCTTTCTGTGTCTTCAGGTATTAAAGCCAGTAGTTACTCCCGAAGTCAACCATGGACTGGGCAACAGGAGACTCATTAACTTTTCACTATCAGGTAGGACACCAGCATAATGTCTTTTTCCTTCCATCCAGTCCTTTATAATTATATTGTATTGCTTTACTCCTACACTCAAAACCTGTAATCAGTGTGCTCACTCTCTGTCTTCATCTGACCCTTGAACTGCAGCTGTCTGTCATTTTAGCTTTTCCTACTAAAATACTGTCAACAGTGAAAGTGATGATAAGTAATGTGATACTAGGTCCATCTTTTTGAGTTAGCAGATTACATGCAACATTTTTTTATTAACAATTGATTCTGTTCAACTGCAGTTCTTTACATTTCACAAGAGAATATCGAGTAATTCCATCCTGCTCAGGGTTTTTCAAAGTCTGACACTGTGGGCCTCCTCTCAGACATTACATTTTGGAATTCTAGTTTCCATGATGCTTCATGATGCAGTTAGTTAGACGGTGGGTTAAAACTTGAGCCCTGTTTTAGCCTGTAAATGTTTTTTCGTAGTTTTTTTCTTATCTGAATCGAGAGTCTAAAGGCTGAGGGTGCTGTGTGCTGTACAGATTGTAAAGACCCTGGTGACAAATTTGTTCTTTGTGATATTGAACTATATAAATAAGATTACTACAGACTATTACCAGTGACACACAAATCTCTATGGTAGCAACATGCACGTAGGCAAGGCAGCTTTATTTATATAGCACATTTCAAACACAGAGATAATTGAAAGGGCATGACTTAATTTAGTTTTGAAAGTTGTTAAAGTCGGGGCACACGTGAGATCATCACGAAGTTGGTTCCATCTGTGTGCAGCATTGACCCAAGATTATTGAGCAATTTATAAACTAGCAGCAGAACTTTGAAATGTATTCTATATCAAAGTAGTTACATTTAAATATATATATATATTGAGTCTGGGTCTAAAAATACTCCTTAACTCCTTGTATCTACTCCATTAATCTTTCTTTACAACAATTCAGCAATTTAGTTTTTTCCCCGTGTCTATCTAAGAGTGCCTGAAGATGTTTTCCTCTGTTACCAGTTTTTCATCTTCAAGAGTGCCTAAAGCTCCACTGGATGTTCCACATTTGAAAAAGATTGAACATTTGGCTTCTGCACTTCTTATATGTACTTATAAAATTCAAAGAAATTACTTGGGATGTTGTTAGGCTCAATATAAGCCTGTTTTTCTGAGTGCACTTTTATCTCATCAGTCATCCAAAGATTTTTCTATAATACCCCCCACCACCACCACTCCCTTTGCTTTCAGACCTCCAGGCAGTTGGTTTGAAGAAGGGGATGTTCTTCAATCCAGACCCCTACCTGAAGCTCTCCATCCAGCCTGGAAAGCACAGCATCTTCCCCTCTCTGCCACACCACGGCCAGGAGAAACGCTCCGGAGTGGTCTGCAACACAGTCAACCCACAATGGAGCACAGAGGTGCATGCACACACACACACTCACACACACACACACACTCTCTCTCTCTCTCACGTGTTGATAGATTTCCAAGATATATTTAGACCTTTGAATTGTTTAAACTACATTATCTGTATCCACACTGTTTCCTGTGTCATCTGTGTCCTTGGCTCTTCTAAATGCAACCCAGCAGCTTAAAGCCTCACAGGCCTTAGCTTAAAGTCACCTGCTGTTACTGAGCAAGTGGAGAACAGAAAAAGTGAAGGTTGGGATTCAGTTTAAGTAAAAGAGGGATGGCAGAAATGTATTCTCTAGTCTCTGACTTTGAAAAGAGATTGAAAGCAGACACTACACAGTGTTTTAGTCTTTTGGCAAACATGTTTGTGTTGCATTTTAATCATTTTATTATTGTTAGTTTTAGTCCTTTGTGATATTCTAGTCTTAATGTCATCTTATATTTAAATGTTTTAAAGCATTCTTACTCCACAGCTAAAGCTAAAGTTACCATGGTTACAAGTGTTCTCATCAAACTCAAGCTCAGCTGAAACGGCTTCTTTACCTGTTTATACCAGCCTGTAATAGTTCACACACACACACACACACACACACGCACGCACACACACAGTGTCCATGCCACTGCGCTCTGCAAGAATACAACAGGCTAACTTTCCTCAGTTAATGATTCATTTAGGTCATATTCATTTAGCTAACATCTGAAGACGGTGAAGACTTAACAGCCTACATTTATTGGAACATTAACATTCCATCCACACCTCGATCATTTGATAATGTTTGGTTATCTTTAGCTTACTGCTTAATAAATTACAGCGTGTTGCAGCTTCTGTTCTAATTGCCAGTGGGATTGTTGATGAATTTAGTCCAACAATCGGTTTTCCTTCCAGACCTGATATTGGAAGAGACATAACGTTGCTGAAACCCAAGATACGGCTGATTACTGTAGTGCAACAGGCCAAGCAACTAAATCAGCTGATTGAGAAGTGATATTTTTGGGTGTATGGTGATTAACCTGTTGGTGATTCTGCAGATGCATGCAGGTGAATAATGCATTGAATAAGATTGAATTAAAACAGAATATAGTAATATGTTTCAATATAGTTTTTCTTTTCAGTGGTGATTGGGTTCAGCAGTAGAGTAATACTGGGCCCACACTAGATTTTGGGTCAGATTCACCCATTGAAGACTAACAATAAAACGTCATTTCCAGCTTGCGCTGCAAAATGTATAGTCAGCCATGATTTTATCCACAGGTTTCTGTGAGATCCTAAGTCCCTGGAAACGCCACTCTGAAATCATTTAGTATACACGCCATGTGTGTGTCCTGCGTCCTGACTGCATCATCTGGTGCGTGTGTTTTGATGATTAAAATTTAAAAAATCAGTTAAACCTGTCATTGTGTCTGTGGTCTCCCACGTTTTTTAAAACCAGGTAAGATTTGAAAATCCTCTAGTGTTTATTAAACGGCAACAGTCATACAGTCTTTCACATACAAAGACATAACATTTGAAGAACTTTTTTAAACCTGTAATTTTCAGTAAAAGTGAATACACATACTAATCTTATCAGAATGGTGTGGTGTGGTGTGGTGTGGTCAGCCTTCCTGTGGACATTATTATGATTACTGGTACTATATTCCAAGGATTTATTATAATGCTCTGCACTCCTGTGTCAGGACACTTTATTTCAATCATCAAACATGAACCCTTAATCTTTCTACTTAAAGCTAATGGTTCATAGTTTAAGGATCAACATAATAAGAATGGCATTTAAGGTGAGTAATTTTACTAATGTCAGCTCCTGTCATGTAACCTAATAAAGTGTTACTCCAGACTTGCCAGTACATCATAATCAAATCACTGTCATTAAGGGTGTGACGCCCCCCCCTGCCTGGCTTCCTGTTCTGCTCTGCAGTTTCTTCTTGCAGGAGCCTGGGGGGTCGTCACAGTAACTGGCTGCACCTGAGCCAGGCTGTGCTCTCTCTGGCTGTGCAGCCTCAACATGTCGTCATGGCCTCACACACATTCCTTCATTCATCCACACATGCCTTCCAACACTGACTGCTTCCACATCTCCACACCCCATCTTTTCTATTATTAATTCAATCAATTCATTTGTTTTTTGGAACTTTTGTGAGTGTGTGTGTGTGTGTGTGCACGCTGCTTTTCTTTGATATAAATTATACTATATTTATACTGAATACGGGTTTTGGATTGATTGTTGCATAAAAGAAGGATTTTGAAGATGCCACTTCAGGCATCATTACAGACGATGACCTAGATGACTAATCAATTCTGAAAATAATGGTTAGTTACAGCCCTAATTTAGATTGTCACCATATTTGAGTAACCTGCTTTCTGTCTCACAAAACTCCACATGTAAAAGTAACTTAATCCGTTTAAGTCTTGTTCACATAAATCAAGACATTTTCCAGAATCAGGTGTCATTTTAGACCCATTCTAGGAGAAACAGCTTAGCAGGATAACTCAAGGCCTATTAGAGCTTTTAAAACGGGCACCTCGTACAGTAGAGTGCGTACCATTAAGCAGAGTCCTCGGGTTGAACGGTTACTGGGGGAAAACTTTAAATGGAAAGGACTGATGAAATGGACAGGTTGGACCATGACAGCAGTGGAAATGACTCCATGCTTTGTGCATAATCTGGAGTGTCTCTCTCAAAAGGCTCTACAGCACGGTCTCTACCTTGTGTTATGTCCCGAGACTACATACACTGATTTAATGCAGTGTCCCTCTTGGCAGCATCCGCTCAGCTCAAAGCTGCTTTCCTTTTCCAAACAGCTCCCATGTTGAGTGGAGCTCAGCTTGCTTGGCAGTAATGCACTGTATAACTCTAATGGACCTCCATAGCATGCTAGCTAAGTCAGCATACTCCCCACTGCAGCCCAGTACTGAGCAGATGTAAGACAAGTCTGCATCATTGTATAAAACAAATAAATGACAAGAATAGATCTCTGGAAACTGAATTGAATACTGAACAGAATATATAAATAGTGATGCTATAAAGGTCATATTTATTTTTATTTGCTGTGTATTGGATCAGTGTTGATCTTGATTAATGCCATTTACCTCTGGATCTAATACAGTTTGATTGGTTGTTTGCTGATGATAATGATCAGCACAGCTTTTCTTCATAGTCTAAAAAATGTTTAAAAAGCTGTTTAATTTGGACATTCATTACAGTCTGTAACACTTCCTTTAAATACTGCTGTGCTGGCTGATTGTCCCTGTGACAGACTGGATTTGAGTTTAGTATCCAGGAATAATGGAACTAAACTAAAACCGTTAAAGCATTTTATTGACACGACATGCAGCTACATATCTTGCATTGCTAAGTTTTCAGTTTTAATCCTGTTTTCTCACACTGACTTTAGTTGTAAACCTAACGGTATCCGTAAAAACAAATATAAGCCAGGCAATTAAATCTCGAGATTACTGTTAGTCACAAAATTATTATGAAGATTAGATGATCCAAATCAGAATTAGAATCAGATGTTCACCAAGTACATGTGTGCAAGGAATTGCTTTGGTGCAAAATGAAGAAATATATAAAATATATATATATATAATATTAAATAGCTTAAAAAGATGATCCATCCTCCCAGTGAGACCGCACCAAATCTCAACCTTTTCACCGTCTTGTAAATGTAATGCAGATGTAGTAATATACTGTAAATACAAGTCAAATGTGCAGCCCAATGAAAATGACCTTTTATTAGTGTGTATGGATCAATACCTTTCATGTGGAGAGAGGCATGCAAACTGATACCGTGCTCATTCTGTGCCATGCTATGGTCATACTGCTGTATGGATAACGTGTGGTGCTGAAATGAAGAGCCTGACATACTGTAGTGCAGTGATAAAGTCACCGGGCCCCATCGGAGATGTGAGTTTAGTGTGCCAGCTGCTGAAGCTGGCTCCCGGACTTCTCCTTTACTGCTCTGGTATTTCTCGCTCAGTAACACTGACATTTCCTGTCATGTCAGGCTTAAGGTTAGTTCGATTTCCAGTTGTCATGCTAATGAAATGATGCTCTGTGCCTACAAGCACCACGGTCCAGTAATACAGTACATGCACGTAAGCATGTAACAAACGGCATGTTGTTTGGTGATACAATGGGAAAAAGTTATTTTTCTTCTTGCAGCCTTTTTATGGTGGCACCTCTCCAGTTCTTGGACATGTGCCAGAGTATTTACATATATAATATATACATTTACTTGTAGAGTGTTTAGGGGGCGTTTTCTATGCTAATAATGGCCACAATGCCTCAAATTTATGATCAAGTGGGATTCACCTGCAGGCAGCACACCTGTGTAAGAGCAGGTCTGGATGGTTAAGAATGTTTTGGGCATCTGGACTGAAAATTAAGAGAATCATAAGAGAAGTTTAAGAGAATGTTGCTGCATGTTACAATATTAAACTGCATATTACAGTCATATTGTTTTGTTGTGGGCTAGCTCAGTTGGTAGAGCATGAGTCTCTTAATCCCAGGTGTGTGGGTTCACACCCCACATCTGGGGACCCCAGAGTTTGTAAGTCGCTTTGGATAAAAGCCTAAAAATGTAAATGTTGTTTCAGCAACTTTAAGGGGAACTCCACCAATCTTACACATCAGTTGTTGGGTGAGTAGAGCTGCATATGTGAAAAGCCTTTAGTGTCTCCAGAGGGAGCTGTGTGACAGCTCATGAATTATGTTGTGACGTATGCACTAGAGTGTGGAATGTGTCAAATAAAAATTATAATATCTCTGTTTCTGTCTGGATTTTGATCTTTTTCTTTTACTGTCCATCGTGAGTCTGACTTTTAAAAATCAAACTCTGATGACAAAACTTTTCCCAAAACACAACACCATGGTATAGGTAGTCAATCATACTGTATACATACATATACATACGTATTAATGGGGCTTCCAGTGCCTTGGCTAAATTGATTCTCAGAGGACCAGTTGATATTTCCCCCAAAATATCTTGTAGCAAGATCGGAGCTTGTGAGATTTGGGCAGACTGAGTAGCTAGCTTGCTAAAGACTGCTCCATTGGCATGACAGGAAGAGTTTCATGGTCAAAACTGTGACAACAAACACCAAAGCTGTGTTTATTATGTAATGTAAAGTCATTTAAAGGGGCATTCCAGCGATTTTACAAATGAGGATCAGATTACTCATCAGGAGTTTTACTCATGCTACGAGAACAAGGAGGAGCTTTGATGTCATCAGGGGATTCTCAGCTTGGACTTTGGGACATTTTTAACAGCAAGGCTGTGTGACCACCTAGGGGCATGGTGTCAGAGAGGGTTTAATGCAGAGACACTGTCAGCTTGCATCATGGGAAATGTAGGATCTAGTGTTTTTGGAGCTTGACCCATTCTAGGGAATAAAAGTTAGAATATCTTAGAATAGTTTTTGTTGCATAGATTCTGACCCTTCATTCTTAATCTGTCTCTCGCTAGTGTCCCAACATAATGGAGGTGCTATATTGTTGGAGGTTGCTTTTAAACCTTGTCTCTGATTGGCTAGCTGTGCTTTGCGCATACATGTTATTAGCAAGGAACTTTGTACTCCTAAATTGGCTCTTAACAGCAGTAAATCTCTCAGCTTCCAGATGACAAATACTGGCTGAACTTCCATTATTCCTCCTGCTTCTTTACTTGTCGTATCCCTTCTCTCCTCATGCTATGTTCTGACCCTCCTGCACAGCTTCATTTCACTCCTCTTCCTTTGATTAACATTGTAATCTGCTGCTGCTGCTGCAACAACACACACACTCCCTCCTCCTCCCAGCATTTCCTCTCTCTCTCCTGTACAATCTCACCCTCTTTATTGAGTTTGTCCCGCATCCTCCACTCACAAACACACAATTTTGCTCTGTCTGCTCCCTTCTGGCTCGTCTTGTAAATTATTCACTCCAGCTCCTTTTCACCCTTCTCTTTATCTCCCTGCACACTGATTTCCCGAGCCCAGCCTTTCTTCCCCTCCTTTCTCATTTTTCTTAGCACCACACTGTTATTTCATTTCATCCCATGCAACCAGATGCATTTTTTAAATTTCAAAGCACTCCTCTTCTCATTTCACTCCCCTTTTTTGCCCAGTTTTTCTGCCTATTTGTGTTACTTTGATCTTTTTTCATCTGTCCTCCAGCACTAGGGTTGAAAATGGAATATCACAGAACATACAAGAACACATATTTACAATCAACCACATCAGAAAACCAAACACAGCCAAACACAGCCAATTTGATACACATCAAGTCACTCAATTCCTCGTATGTGAATACTTACTTGGCAATAAACCGGATTCTGATTCTGATTCTGATTCTGATAGAGCTCAACTGCAAGGTTAGCAGAGACTAATAGCTAAGACACACATACACACACTCTAGTTTAAGTGAGTCCTTTAGGTGTCAGTTAAATTTGTGTGTCAGAAAACATATAGGATAAAGCAAGTCAAAGCTTGAATTGACAATAAGTAGCCTCCAGCCATATGTATTCACTTGGAACATTCATGGAACTGGCAACACTCAGCGGGGAGGAAAGAAAGAGAAATATTCCAAAACACATCTGCCGTCATTTAGGAAACTAACTTCTTTTGACCAACATACGAGACCTCCTGAGCTTTCTGAAACACAATCATTGTTTTAGTCCCAAGTAATATCAGAATCAGAATCAGAAATACTTTATTAATCCCAGAAGGGAAATTGCTTTTTGATACAGTTACAATGCTCAATAAAGTTATTGAAAAAAGAATAATAAACAGTAGAAAATAGA
>JAVQJL010069452.1:0-22868 GCA_036024295.1 Nannoperca obscura
CTGTAGTTCCTTACTAAGCTACCTATTTAGCCCGATACTTACACTTACTCTCTATGTGCTCTGATAAATTGCATTATAGTTCACATCCCACTTTCTCACCTGATCACCTGTATCTCCAGAGCATGTCCCTGTCTGACCACTGCTTCCAGCACGCCTCTCCCTCCCTGTCTCTCATCATCATCAAGAACAATGACTGATCACCTTGATGATCATTTTAATTTGATACTCTGAGTATTACTAGTTTTATTTACCTTAATATAATCGTGCTGTTTAGCTAGCTATATAGTACATGTATAAAAAACAGTGTATTGTGCACAGCAGTACCAGTTACTTGAAATGTTAGCGATTGCCTCATCTACTAACCTAACCCTTTGCTCACCTCCACTGACTGACCAGATTAAAAAACAGATTAGAATCACAGCACAGGCTTTAATAGATCTGATTCTGAGATTCATTAGCAAACATTGATAGCAACAACAGCATGCTAATGGTGTCAATCAAACAACCAGGATTTGTGTGCGCTAGCATGTGAGCAACCAAGTGTAGAATTGGGAGGGGGTAGGGGGTCACTTATGTTTTCCATAACAACCTAAAATAAATTGAAAATAAATATGAAATACCAAGAAACAGATCTGTTGACATGGTAAAGGACATATTTAATATGTTTTTACTGTATATTGGGGTGTTTTCTCAGCATGGTTATGCCCTAGCCAGAAATTAATTTGTTTAGTCAGTGTTTTTTTAGGTACTGATTAAAAGTGTCTGTGGCTCAGAGTATCAAAAGTATTTTAGTTGTAAAGTGGTAATTGAAAAAATGAAGATGACCTCCTGAATGTTGTGTTGATTATGACAGTAGGTGAAGATCTTTGGTGGGCAGTATGTGTTCAGAGGTACACAAGACCTTTGAACAGAGGATGGTTACACAGGGTGAACAAAACTCTCCACAAAATAAGCTCACACACTTTGTAAATCTTTATTTTGTGTCTTTTACTGTATATTATGCACACATGCACACACACATACGCACACACCACACACACACACACACACACACACACACACACTCACATAACACAAGAGGTTGGATCAATCAAGAGAACAACAGGTCTGGCCTGTCAACTGAGGCACAGTCTGAGTCCAATCGATTCAGAGGCAGATCTTGGTGTACACTCGATTTAGGCTGGAACACACACACACACACACACACACACACACACACACTGTACAGACACAGATGTGAGTCATAAGCTCTAGGTAGGAATCTTTTATAGTGGCTTTGGTTTTTGTTGCTAATCTGTCTCTACCACATACAGTACATGCTGGTTTGGGGATGTCTGCATGTGTGCATGCGTGTTGTGTGAGTGTGTGTAGGAGCGAGTGTAAAATATCGAGGGAATTGATAAAACAGGACTCCTTAAGTTCTGCGCTTAACCTGCCAATGATTCTCACTGAAATAAAAAGACTGGGAGAAGATGGAGATGTGGGAGAGACTGGGGGAAGAGATATGAAGAATGTCAGTGCCGCGTTCCCTCTTCTTCTCTTTGCTGGGTGTAACCGACCTCCAGACTTCACGTCAAGGATCCCAAACTACTTCAAAGTGATTTGGCTTGTGACACATTTGCTTCACAATTTTGCCCATGTCCTACAGCGTGTTTCTTAAAAGTGTTACAGCCAAAACTCATAAAGAGCCACTACTCTAGAGGTATAGTCAGAAGTGTAGTTGAAGTGGAATATGCTCAGGTGTCATCAGGTGACTTAAGTACAGCAACGTTACTTGAGTGACAAGCGAACAGTTGACTTCAGATTTGTTATTGTGGTAACATTATTGTAAGACAGTTGCAAACAGCCTTACCTTACTTAATTCAGCATGGCATGATAGTTACCTCCACAGATTGTATGTAAAGATGGACGAAACATCTTGATCGCCCCCTAGTGGCTGGCTGCAGCATAAGCTCCGCCTCCTCAATGTTAATGGATGGGACATGGACCAAACTGGGTGTCACGTCATGATTGACAACTGTGAGTGCGCTTGCGATTGGCGGCTGTAAAAGCGGGAACTCAGTAACGCGGCTCCAGGCCGGATCACTACTGCACAGACTTTGGCTCCAAGTGACTTCACCAGCGCAAGATGGCAGCTCCCGTATCCGGGGGATTTTGGCTTCATTTTTGTACAGTAGGAGGAAGTGGAGACACATTGTCCATCTTTATATACAGTCTATGGTGTCCTCCGTTTTGTGTTAATGAAGGGAACAACAACTGCCTAGTTCACTGACAACAGGGAATGCAATGGATGCAGTCTGTTGCACTTACACACTGGGAATTTTGATTTCGGTAAGACCACTGAATTTCTTCTCATGTTCAAATATTAGTTACATTTTTGAATAAGAAGTGACAGCCCTTGTGTGTGAGCGTACATGTAGATGGCGCAGTTCATCATCCTAAGATGCAGCGACCTCTGCCATATTTTGGGAAACACATCCCTGGTCAACTGCAGTCCAAGCGTGTAATCCTGCTAACAAGGCAACTTACATACAGTGTTGTTAACTTTGTCTCAACATCCTTTCAAAGTCAGATTCTGCACCAGTATTGGTTTTAACACCATCTCTCGCTCATGTTTTCATGTGCGTCACTCCCTTTTTTAGGCCATGGAAAACTAAACGTCTCCCACTGTGTGTTTGATTCTGTTTGATGATTGCCCTGTCTACGTTAAAGTGTGGTCCTAGTCTGTGCGGTGTGTCTTAGCTAATTAAAGCTGAATTATTGATACTCTAGTGAATTATTCAGAGGGGATAATTCGATATAGAAACAATGGTAAACACAGGTACATCTGCGTGACAGAAGAAGAGAGAGAGGTAGGAAATGGAGAGGGAGAAGGGGACGGTATGGCCTTTATTCCTCTGGCTCTTTGCCAGCCCTCGCACTCTCTGTGCCTCCCCCCTCATCTTTCATCCCCATGTTTATATCTTTCTCGTCACTTCCAGCCTGGTGTCTCTGCCCTTGACTCTGCATTGTTCATCTCTCTGTTTCACCCCTTCTTCTCTCCCTCCTTTCTCCCTTCCCTTCCATCATTCCATCCTTCCTCACTCCCTTACCTCTTCTTTCTTGCCTGCACCTGCTCTTTACTCTCCTCCTCCTTGCCGCACCCATTAGACTTTCTTTCTCCCTGTTGCTATGACATTAGCTAGCTATAGCAGTGTCAGGCCAGTCTGGAGGGATGAGACTAAAGAGCTAAGTCTTGCTTTTTTCATTAAATTACTCCTCCTCTCTTTATCCTGGCCTCTCTCCCACCCCCCAGCATTGTTCCCCTGTATATCACCCTGCCTTACTCTCCCCTTCCTTTCTCTCTCATCCTTATGCTTCTTTGTCTATTCCTCTTTTTCTACCTGACTCTACCTGTCTTCATGCATGCATCCTCTCCCTCAGGTTCTTTCTGTCTCTGTCTTCATCTCGCAAAAAGAGGAGGAGGAGGAGGAGACTGCTGGGACATAACATCACACCCACATCCTTCCTATGAAACAGTTTGGATCATGTGGGATTCTACAGAACTCCACCCATTTGCCTCTTGCTTTTGTCAATGTCTTCCTTTTTTTGGGGTTGTAAATCCATATATAGTGAGGCAACTAAGTGTGTCACTAAATCCAGCTGTGCACATGCACGTGCGCACTGTGGTTCTGCAAAGTGTGTAAAGGTGTGTGCGTGTCTGTTTCTGTGTGTTGGCCTAGGCTTGACCTTGATTACCACGGTGACGGTGAGGCTCCTCATTAGTGCTGGACTGGAGGAAACAGTTGGGTAATGAGGGAGCAGTATTGTCCTTAGGCACACAAACACACACACACACACACACACACACACAAACACACACACAGATGCCAATGCACCACTTTGTATTAGTGCTTGCATGTACCTGCTGACACCTGCGCTTATGCAAGATCTCATACATAAGCCTCATCCACACACACATACACACACACACACGCACGCACACACACACACACACACACACACACACACACACATTCCTTCTGACTACATCTCAGTCTCATGGCCCCCAACTCAGTTGTCTTGCCTCACCTTCTGTTTAGTGTTTTTTCTCTCCCACACACATTCTGCCTCTACTCCCCCCCCCCCACACACACACACACACACCCCCACCCACCCCGCGTTTCTGTCTTCCTCTCTCTGTTCTGCCCACCAGACAGACCTCGCTGCCCACTAAGTTCCTACGGGCCTGGAACATCACAGTGTCGCCCTCTGGTGGTAGCGCTCACTCGTCAGAGAAAAATGTCTTGAACCCTCCACACGGAGTTTCATGAAAAATTATAACTCAGCTACACTGAAACATCGAAGGATTGATTTGACTTAGATTCGATTAGTGTCTAACAGAATTCACAGAAAGAATTTAACTTTTTATTCAAAGTTTATAGTATCTACAAATAGGAACTCATATGTTTGATTTTGTTAATGAAATCAACTTAAAACATTTGAAAAACAGAACATTCCACCTGTAGTGTAGTTTCCTGCATAATTCGGAAGTGTGGCCTGATTGTGTTCAATTTTATGACCCTTTTATCACTCTCATATTAAAATTTTGTATTTAGTATTATAGAATTAGTTTTTACACATTTCTTATGTATGTATTGAATACACAAGGGAAACTCTTTCCCACCATTTCTTGCCACTCACCAGAATTGACTCTTCACCTCACTCCTCCCCTCAACATTGACCGTCCAACCAAGAAATAATAGGCGAGTCGCCTCTTCATCAGCAGTGCTGCAGATGGGTTGTGTGGCTGCTCTAACCTGTCAGAAAAATGAAAAGCAAGAGGTTCCGCAACACACACACACGCGCGTTGCTCAGGTTGGTGGTGGGGCCTGGCTATGTATTAAGCTGCAATCGGTGTCATGTCTAGCTTACTAGCGTAACCTCCAGTAGTAATCAATAATTTCTTAAAAGGTCAAGGATCACATCATTAACTAAGTACATTACAGTAGTTTGTGGGGATAGAAATGTATTAAAGCCCTGTTCACAACCTTCACAGCATGTAGTATTTTGTGTGCGGAATCCAGTACTGGATGTTATCACAGTTTAGGGTAACTTTAGCAGCTCTATTCTGCTCAATTGTCTAGAAATGAGAGGCTTGTTTTTGCCTGCCTATGTCTGAAATCAAGATTATTATTTCAACAGGTACTGAGCATGTTGAATTGTAAATCTGCCGCAGCTGTAAACCGCATGTGGACCATGTGAGATTGGAAAGCTTGACAGGCGTAGCAGCGGTAACTAAGGGTGGTGGGGCTTAGCGAACGGTCAATTCCTCTATGGTTTTGTGCCAGATGTGTGCATGTAAATGTAAATCAACTGTAGCGTGATGTTGAGGCTGTTTGGCATACAGTGTGGTTTTCACTGTCTAATCCTACCTTCTGCTTGGTCTTGCTTTATAGTTTTTCCACAACTGACCAGGTCTTCCCTTCACACACACATAATATAAGCTGGTTGCATTACACATACAGCCACCCAGGATCATGCAGGATAGGTATACTGTATGCACAGACACACACTTGAATAACAAAAGTTGCACACTTTTGCCCATAAAAGGTGGTTTATCTTGCACTCTCTTTGAGTCGTGTATGCAATGATTCTAGTTTGTGTCTATCAGCTCTCATACATGTCAGTGGCTCTACAATAAGTATGAAAGCAGGAGCAAGAGAGCGCGAGTGGATTGGAGAAGAAGTAGACTCTGTGGTCCTCAGTCCACTGATGCTCCCATATTTTGCCTCTAAGGGCTGCAATATGCTTCATGCACCAGCCATGCGCAACCACTCAAGAATACATAGTTGGCACATTCTTGTCCTTGCACTTTCATGGAGAGAGTTGTCATAGTTTTGCAAAAGAAGTGCTGACATGATGACACGTGATTTTGCCTTTATGTAACTGTAAGTAAAGTAAAAAGTAATAGGAAATAGTCTTTTGGGCCACTTTGGATGCAATAATGTGAGGATATACCAGCTCTCACTGTTAATATATTAGAGGTCCATTGTAATGCTTAGGCACAGGAAGATTAGTTAAATATGAGGTTAAAAATTATAACATTACAACATGAATTGTATAAACTTTATTTATTTATTGAATTTATAAGTTTAATTTTTAAGTTGTAGCTTCTGCAATTATTATTAATAGAATTAATGAATGGATGAGCAACATTTCATTATGACAACTTTCTGTTTGCTTCTATGTAATTATTTGAGTAACATAATTGTCATCCCCACACCCCCACTAAACTACTGAAGTGATACAGGCGAGGAGATGATATCAGTCAGAGGAAACACTTTTGGGATATAAGTCAAATAAAAGGTGTGTATAGTACTATAGGAATGGTAAAGTTATTTCTCCATAGGGCTGGTCTGTAATTGGATATTGTATAAACATTTACAATCTTGCTACAGTAATTCTATCAGATGGGTAATGGATAAGCGCTGCGATAAAATACTACAGGAATATTGGTGGTGATTCATTCATTATTGTCATTTCTCCAGCACGATTGAAACTACAGCAGAACTATAGCAATACTTTTCTTGTGAGCAAAACCATTTGCTGGTGCAACAATACTTTACGCAAACACTTGCGGTCCCACTTTGCATTTGGTTTAAAAGACCCCAAATTACATTGCACACCACTGACAATGAACCGTTTGCAGTCGGCTTCTGCAGACTGAGATGTTTTAAGGTTCTTAATTGGGGAGCATGCTAACCAAAACAACAGTTGGCCTTAATACTGCCTCCTCACCTCATCAGCACTCTACCACACTCACATAGACATACATGCATACCTTCACATGAACACACACACACATTGGTTCATACAGAGATAGACTGGATTTCATGCCTGGAATTCTTGGAATACTAGTTGGATGCCTTGGATGTCTTTTTCCGTTAGAAACATGGATACGTTTTTGTTAAAATATAAAAGATTACACAATCTATGATGGTAGCATTTGGAATTTCAAGTTTTGCAACTGGTCTCATTAGATTTTTATGCTGGTAATTTTCCTTTACTAGCAAGTGGACTGTATTTCTGTATGTGCAGAAGAAGTCAAGGAGCATGTGAAAGGTAATGCTTGTAGTAAAATATATGTAAATTTGTGTGGACCTCTTCTCCCTCTCCATCTATCCAACAAGAGCCTGATTAATTCTTACAATTTCCCCGCTTTGATCGCTCCCCTCAGAAGTGGTACAACCAGAGCCGTCGACAGAGCGATAGGGAGCTCTTACAATTCAAAGGTAGATAAGGGACTCTCTCTCTCACACGCTGCTTTCCCCGAATCCACTTCCACGGCGTTTTGACAGATTCCTGTGGAAAAGGGGAGGAATGTGAAAATAAAACAAGCAGGAGGCAAGGAGACGGGCTAGAGAGATAAAGATAGAGGGAGATGAAAGAGGGGTAAGTTAAGGAGAAAATCTGCCATGCCACACGGACGAGTGTGGATGTGCATCTGTGGAGATGAATAAAAATATGCTAATTGAATTAAATTCTAAAACTTTCTGCGGGGAAGGACAATTTGGTTTTTGCAACAAAAACTGAAAGATATGATAAAATATATCAAGTTTTGAAAGGTGAGTTTCAAGCATAACTTATAGAAAGAGCGTCAGCCCAAGATTGTCAGACAAAGACGTAGGCATCATTTGACTTAAGTCTAGAATCTGGTGCCCTATTTGAGCATCTGAGACTGCGTTTAGGCTCACGTGAAACAAGTTTTAAATGTTGTTCAGAGCTGTGAAACACAATTCTATTTTTAAGTCCTAACATATGCACCAAAATAAGGGTTATATGACATCTTTTAGGTGCTTTTTTATGTCTTATTTTTTTGCTTCCTTAACCGAGATCAACCTAAGCCTAAATAGGTTCAAGTTCAGAGAAAGGTTATGGTGCTTAACATCTGCTGTATGCACCTCTAGTTTGTTTTAACCTGCAGACAGTGCTCGATTCTGTTACGTTATTCAGCTCTGAGCCAGAAAAAACGTGGGAAACATGACTCTTAAATGGCACTCAAAACATCCATTGCTTCTTTGTTGGTCTTAAAGAGTTTTTTTTTTGGATTTCTTTCAACATATTTCATGGGCTCTCTAGAAGCAGGACCAAAATACCCTTGTATCATAATGTCTTGAAGGTGATCATGATGGCTCATTGTATTTGACAACTTAAAGTAACTGTGTAGATTTTTGCTTTGCAATAACAAAATCTTTAAAGCTGGTAACTTTTAACTACAGCATGGAAAGGAAATAAAGTAGAGTTGAGGGGAGAAAGAGGGACACAACTGGTCTCATGGGCACAGAGCAACACCAGTGCGTATAGACAGACACATGTTGATTCTGTACCTCGGCAGGAAGCCACTACTCACACACCTTTACCATCACACATTTCATTCACCACCACATACAGAGTGAAATTAAGCGAGAAGTAGTCCATGGTCAAAGAGACAGAACAGCACAGAGGACATATTTGAGTAGACCGTGATGTCGGTAGATCTCCAACAGAGAAGAAATATGGCCTGAGAGAACAGAATGAACTGGCCTTACAGAGAGAGCTCGGTCTGATAGGAAATATATTTCACAGACCATTACACTGTGCTTTTTATGCAGCTTATATATCTCATCATCTTAGTTTAGCAGTTTTTCATCAAAATGTGCACTCAGCCACACGCTCAGATGTGTGTTAACGTGTTTCCTCACTCTGCTAATGAAGCATTGGTTGTTGTGAAATCAACAGGCAAGTCATCCCTGTTTTGTGATCTCTCCTGGTGGCCCCAAGAGACTTGTGCTTGTGTGTGTGTGTGTGTGTGTGTTAGGGTCTGTGTGAGGTAGTGAGTGCACAAGTATGCCTTATACATGTATGTGCATGTGCATGCTTATTTATTTTCCCGCATGTGGGGTCAAAAGGGTGGAGAGCAGGGGGGCAACTCCCAGTTATAGCAAACGTTTGATTGGCTCTCGTTGCTGCCCTGACACAGTTTGATTGGCTGTCAGGTCCAGCAGTCAGAGCAGTAAGCAGGTAGGGGAGGGTCTTCACTCTTCTCTGTTGCTAGGTTACAGGTATACCCAATAGATGTGGAGATATAGAGATAGAGTAGAGATAAGGATGGGGATGGGTGTGGATCTGAGCATGGATGTGTGTGTGTGCAAGTGTGGGGATGTGTCAGTGTGTGTGTGTCTTGTCAGCATCTGGGAGGGGACGATAGGACTGAGGGTCAGGAGGGTGGAAGGAAGAGTGAGACAGAAGGGGAAGCGACAAAGGGATTTCTTGAAAGTGAGAAGGAAAAAAATCTGGTTTATTGTGTTTTAGTGCAGAGTCTTGTTCATACAGACAAACATCATTTATCCACATTCCAACAATCAAGACTGACAGCTTATCCAAACAAGTGAAATGGACTAAATATGGAAAGATCTGAAAATGCCTGAATTTTCTCGCAGTTTCATATTGTTTGTTTTTAAACACAAATGACACCAGATTTTTCTTTTTGGAATGTTTATTCAAAAGCCAGATAACCTCAAAATGTCATGTTTTTCCGCAGACTTGCTCAAAATGTACAGGTGAGGAGATGTAATTATCACTGGCCAGCAGATCCCAGGCCTGTGGTTGGGTTGTAATTCATTAAAGTGCTGTTGTATTAATCACAGACTGCTCTAGACAACACTGCTCTCAGAACAGCTGTTCCGCTGCACTTAGATTGCAATCATAGAGCGGTCAGTCGCCGCTAATCGGGGTCATTTATCAATCCAGAAGACCACACACACAAATGTGAACACACACACACACACACACACACACACACACACACTGATCGATGGCTGGGCTAGGCCGGTAAGAGGGATTGATGGGAGCTTGGCTGATGCTCTTTACGCGTGTGCGTGTGTGTGTGTGTAAAAGCGTGTGTTAGTGTGCTGGCATGAGCACAGCGAGGGCAGTGAGCACACAAAGGCTAAACATCTGTAAAGAATAACTTCCATCTGGTTAAAATGTGTATCAGTCTTGTCACTTACAAACTAGTTTGGAACTGAATGCTTTTAGTTTTTCTGTCATATTTCCGCACCAAAAACTCTACAAATTCATGACAGTGAGCCATAACACCCTTCTTCGTTATTACCCGTTATTTTAAACTATTGCACAT
The DNA here is from genome assembly GCA_036024295.1 of Nannoperca obscura. Classification (NCBI taxonomy): domain Eukaryota; kingdom Metazoa; phylum Chordata; class Actinopteri; order Centrarchiformes; family Percichthyidae; genus Nannoperca; species Nannoperca obscura. The sequence goes on from JAVQJL010069452.1 coordinate 10,160, forward strand.
CCAGGAGTCATTTGTGTCTTGCAAGAATCACTTAAACATGTAAAGTGAACTCAGGTCTTATTTTGTGTGGGTCCTGAATGTGTTTCAGCAGGTTTATTATAGAGATCTGATTGTTCCCCAATTTACACAAAGTAAAACTTGGAGCTTAAACTAACATTTCTTTGAGATTGCCTTTGGTGCACGGCCCCAGGGTCTGTTTGGAGTTCGGAGCTTTCCTTAATGGCACTTTGGCATTGTTGGGGATGCTGTTAATATAACACAACATCAGCTACTCTGAACCTTCCTCTGGGGTTGGAGTAAGTTTCATCCAACAATATATCAGCTTTATATTATACAGCCTCTGGCCCTCTGCAGCAAACTGCCACCCTCTTTAGAAAGTACAGCCCCTCTGCTAATACCTGAGCCACACTGTGAAAAGACAACAGTAGAGAGTGTGGATGCTTCTGATGATTTGATCTTGTAAACATTCGCCACACTTGTCCTGGCTCCTCCATGTTGGTCAGGCCAAGAACATTTGGCTGTCTGGGAAAGCTGTCAGACTGTTGAGAGAAAAAGAACGGAATGGTGAGACAGAGAGAGGAAAGAGAGGAACAACGGGGGAGGAGGAGGAGGAGGAGGAGGGGGTGGACATTTTACTTTATTTCAGTGCTGAGCTGATTATGAATTACTCTTTAATTCTTAAATGAAACTCTCTGTTAAACCCATTTTTCTTTCAGCCTTTTTCTCACATCATTCTTGTTTCCGCTGCTTTCCTTTCCTCAAATGTTCTGCTCCTGTTAATTCTCTTTTGTCACTTTCAAATCGTCTCATTTTTACCTATAACTTCCTCTCCCCCGTCGCCTCTTCCCTGGCTGGTTATCACACATTTTGTCTGCTTTAACTCCTCTGCTCATTCCATCTCTCTCTTTTTCCTTCCTTGCACTGCTGATTCATAATCTCTGTTTGGACAGAAAACAGAGGGATGGAGCTTCTGTCCCGATGAATAACAACAGGAATTGGGAGCGAGAGCAAAAAGCGAGAATGGGATACTGAGACAGCCTCCTTTGCAAACTGTCTATCTGGCTGGCACTTCGTCTCTCAGCCTGTCTGCCAGACTGCCAGTGGCTGCGTTTCTGTCTGTGTCAATGCTCTCACCCTGTGCCAGAATTTCCGCGGATCACGCGGTCAGGCTGACCAGGTTTCCAGAGTATTTTTAAATTATACGGCCTGTTCTCTGTTGTCTTTTGTCTGTCTTTTTTTCCAACACCTGGGCCTGTCTTCACTCTCACACATTTAGAGTGCCTCTACCACTTAGTATTATGAGAAACGGAAAGAGACAGAGTACGGGAGGATGGGATACTAATGGAATTGTAAGAAAAAAATGAGGGAGATACAAAAAGAGAGATGGAAAAGAAAAGAGCAAAGCAGAGCGCAAGGGAGAAGCAGATTATATGGCAGAATGGTGGGAAAGGAGACGAGGGAAGAGTGCAAATATGGAGGAAACGGAGAACTGGTTGACCAAAGTGCCCCAGTGGAGGTCTGACTCAAAAGTAGGAAGATGTTCCTGGAGAAAACAGACGAAAGCCTCAGAGTGTTGTTGAGGGGAACTCACAGAGGCCCTTCCTGTTTATGCATGTCTCCCCCTCTTCCTTTCACTGCAGCATTTCTTTTTTATAATTCCCCTTTTATTCTTTTAGGGGGTCGCAAACAGTTGATGTGTTTCAAACCTGAAATGACCCAGAACTGTGTGTGTGTGTGCATGAGAGAGAAAGAGAGAGAGAGAGAGAGAGAGAGAGAGACAACGAGAGAGAGAGAGTAGTTTGGCTGACAAACTGTGATCAAAAATTTAGGTCAAAGATGAACAATTTGCAAATGAGGTGGAGAAAGCAGGGAAAGAGACAGGGAGGTTGAGCGGGACTGAGCTACCATGCATGTGTATGTATGTGAGGTTGTGTAGGTGTGTGCTTACAGATTTTTTATTTTTTTGGTGACCATTTTTAGAGACCACTCTCTGTAATGAGCTGAGCAGGGCGACAGGGACGGGGCTGCATCTCTAAGTCCTGCACAGCTTTTAAATCGCACTACTGAGTGGCACACACGCACTCTCACACACACTCACACAGACACACACACACACACACACACACACACACACACACACACATATGCATGCTCACCCACAGGACAGAGTAGAAAAAAGGTATAAAGACTGTGTTCACGTGTTTACATTTGATACATTTTGTTTGCTGCATCTGATTTATTCTCCTCATCCTCTTTGCTATCCCCGATAAACATAATTGGGCAATCACCTTGCTCTTCAGGACATTAAGCAAATTCACTTATTAAATCTGTCTTAATACTTAACCTTAATTGCAGTTCTCTCCCTGTTTCCCGCTCCTTCTGCTTTCCACCTTTTGTCCTGCAAGAGTGGAGAATCAAGGAGGAAAGGTTTGCCAATGGTCATAAATGTCTTACATAGTTAGCCTCCCTGAATGTTTTGAATAGCTTTTCTTCATGCCGCCTTCATAAATTTCATATGAATAATACTTTTAGCCAGCACCATATTCGTAATCCAAACACAAAACTTGGCTTTCTCAGAGCTTGGCGGGGGAGCATAAAGGTACAATTTGCTGCTGATGCGATTAAACAAAACACCATTAAGATTTGCGATGACGTCTCCTCTTAATCTTTCTCTCTGAACTGTGTCGAATTTTTCAAATCAGCCTTACTATTGTACGAGCCTGATTCTCTTATGACTCAAAGGCTGAATGAATTGGAGGGTTACACAGTATGAGTCAGTCCCTTTCAAAGCTATATTTGCGCGCGGATGTGTGTTTGTGCTTGTGTGTGACTGTGTCTGCCCTGCCAGCCTGTGGATGCATGTGTGCAACTGTGTGTGAAGTTAGCCAGCAGTAGCAGGGTTATGAATCAGATCAAACACACAATTGCACACGCACACACACACACACACACACACACAAACAGACACACACACTGTCTGTGGTAGACGGAGCTGAAGGGCCCCGACCGGGTGTGACTTTGATCCTCACCACAACATCCGCTCTTCCACTCCAACACTGCTTTTCTGCCACTCGTCTGTCTCACGTGCCCCTCAGCACCCTTACCCAGGACTCGAGTTACTCCTTTCAGATCCTCAAATAGAGCTTGGTGTGCCTTCAAACACAGAGGATCCTTCGGTTGTAACTGGACACTCAGTGTGTAGGATCCAGATTTGGAGCCTGCAGATGGGCTTCAGGTCTCAGAGGGAGGGTTGTGGTTGGTGTCACCGTCTCAATGACCATGAGAGTAATAGTAACCCAGTTATATATGCTGAGTTGTGATTATGTATGAGTGTTTTGATTTACCATGAGCCAGATGTGAATATGTGGTGCAGGTTGCACTTTGCAGAATGTGCTGATGTTTTCTCTTCTTTAATCTTAACGATAAATTAGTCAGATGCAATTTGCGTCGGTATTCCTCATGAAGGAGATTTACAAAAGGAAGCATTTAAATTGATGGAAATATGACCTAAAATAGATCTTCTAGCTCTGTCTTTGTTAATGTGAGTCATTTTGACAACATTAAGGACAGAAATTAATGTACATGTTTCAGCTATTGGGTTTCTTCAGCATCAGTTTGCAAAACAACTCCTAATGTAGAGCTTATTCAGAAAAAACAAAGTGCATTGTGTTGTTATTAGTTATAAATGAGTATTGCATTTATTATGGCATTGATTCCCATGACTCACATGGTTTACTAACCAGGTGAATGCCATTTAAATATTTATGGTAACCAAGTGCTGCAGATTAGGCACTCACTGCCTATAGTCCATACCAGCTTTTAAGACAAAGCATGCATTGTAATAAGCTCTAGTCGAAGATCTCACCTGAGCCATTATGGATGTGACAGAAGTGGGGTTGCAGAATTATTATTTTATTGTTCATTGAGATTGTTCTTAAAGGGGCTTGAAAGGTCAGTTAATCCCATAACACGAACATATTTCTGAACTTAGTCCTGGTGTTATCGAGCCATGCGGGTAATTCTGAGACATCACCACCAGCCCAGAACATTAGAATTGACATTTGTTTGTTGCACTCAAGGCACTGAGCAGTAACATTTAAACACATCAACAACAGTGTTTCTCACCAGAGAAAGATATATTCCAGTTGCTTCAAATGATATACAGACGTGACTATGGACACTGTCCATTGGAATTGTTTACGTCAGGAAGACACTTAAAGGGGTATGGATTATTTTGATATCTCTGTAACTGAAATGTCATTTTGGCATCATCAGCATTTAATACAGAAACCATGGCCGTGTGTGTGTGTGTATATATATTTCAACCCCGAAACTTGAAAATCCACATGAACTAGATTCTCTGCCGTGACCTTTTTATGCAGATGAGCAGTGATACTTCCTGTGTGTGATGTGAAAATCCTTTATAATCAGTGAAGATGACGACAAGATGCAGAAAGCGAGTGTGTCGGATTTAAGCGTCTCATGAGGGAAGCGGAGCTAATAAGCTACATTTTAACACGTCAAACCTAATGAAACATCTTCAGGCTCATCACCCAAAGGAGCACAATGAATTTACTGTAATAAGAGAACAGCAAATAGGAAAGCAGCTGATGCCCCAGCAATCCCGAACAGGCAAGTTATAGAGTGTAATGCCAAAGCTATAGCAATTACAGAAGAATGAATTCATAGCAGCAGATGAACGGTCACTTGTTATCCACTGTTGAACTAACTTGATCACCACATCTATACATGCAGCATTCATACAAAGTCTTGATTAATTTAAACCATCACAATCACAGTCACTCATGTAAAACAAAAACATTTTTATATCTCAAATACTGATAAAGCAGAGTCTGGAAATCTTTTGGTTTAGGTACCTTGAGACTTGAATGTTTTAAAAAGCTTTTTCGAACCCGATAAATAACTGCACTCTTAATAGATGTGAAGTAAATGTTAATTTAGGTTTAATTACTTTCGTGATATATTTTTTTGTGTTCTAGCTCATGGCAGAATGTGAAGGCTCACTGCATTTGGCGAAGAACCAATCACAGATAGAATTCTAGTGCGAGTGTTTAACCATCACTGTAACCAGTACAAATGTATTGGATGTGATTCAACGCTGTGTTTTAAACAATTACAAAACAATCAATCAATTAGAATTTTTGCAGTACATTTTCTTTTTCCCCATCACCCAAAACATCTCAGTCATGGAAACACACAGACACTCACTGCTAGAATCAGTGGAACGCACCCTTTACAGTGAGTCCACTGAGGATACGTTTCTATAAGTCAGTTAAGGAATTATATAATGTTATGTATTCTATTTAATATTATTATATTAAAGGCACTTCTTGAGTCGCCTCATAAGTCATCAGATTCAGACTTTTTGTCTGAAAAGAGCTGAATAAGAGCTGCTAATTGCCAAAGCAGCAGGACTTTCCATGATGCAGACTTGCCAAAATATAAACAAAAAGGCTAACACCAATATAAAGAAAGAAAGGACACAGATGTTCAGATGGTTTTACATTTAAAACAGCAGTCAGTACAGTACAGAGTCTTCTCCGAGATTCGTCCTCAATAACAGTTCTTCAGTTTGCACCACCCTGTATTTGTTTGGCTGTGCAAGATACATCTTACTGATGTTGCCCAGGTGAAAATAAGGAGCTGAAGTCAGGGGCCGACTTAAAAGCGAATGCAAAATGGCCGAGAGAACTTTTGCACAGCTTCTCACGTAGTTAGACTCTGTTTAGATTTTTTCTGTTCTGTCTGACGTGGTGTTAAAATGCAATTCATTCTTTATCTTTTGATTCATTTGGTTAAAAAATGAAATGTAAATTCAATCCACTTCATGTGTAAATCCAGTAAATACACAGATACATGTAATAACTTTGCATTACGCCCCTTCGTCAGCGAGTCATCATGGCTGAGCTTTACCTTTAGCTTATTTCTATGTGGCCCTTAACCCTGTCTTTGAATTACCCAACTAGCGTTGGCACATTACGGCAGGTGGTGTAGAGCCGGTGAATCTGAATTTCTCTCAGTTGTTCTGGACACAGTGTTTGGACAAGCCTCCCTGTAATCCCCTCGGCTAGGACTTGGCTGCTCCTGCTTTAGAGGAGATGAAGACAATGCTTCTCACTATGGAAATGTGTGCAGACGCTTTGATGCTTTATTCACTTTCGGCTTTTCAAAGGACGTGTCCAGTTCTTCGGCTCCCTCACACCTTCCCCTCTCTCTAACCCTCCACCCCCACTATCGATCCAACCGTGTCTCCCAGTCCCACATGTCATCCTTTTTCTTTGACACGGCTCTCCTCTCCCTGCTGCTTGGTATTCTGGAGTGGGAATGCATGCACCATCGCAGATCCATCAGCTCCAATCGGAATGCCGCACCACGGCTCGGGGAAATGGAGGGATGAGGAGAGAGAGAGAGAGAGAGAGAGAGAGAGAGAGAGAGAGAGAGAGAGAGAGAGAGAGAGAGAGGGGATGAGGGAGAAAAAGGGGAGAGGCAGGGAGGAGAGAGGGAGAGAGGGCAGGTCAGTGGCTTGTCGACATCCTTCCGGGACCAAAGCCTCAGATTGACAGGGAGAAAGAGCGAGAGAGAGAGAGAGAGAGAGAAAAATGAGTAAAGGAACGAAAAATAGCTCTCTTTTTTTACTTCTGAGGGGCCCTTTTTGTTAATATCCATTTCCTTTCAAATCAGAGTCTCTGAGGAATTCAAGGAGCAAACAAATTCTTATTCTCCATTTCCTTTAGCGCTCAAAGGATTCAATAAGTAGTATGCATACAAAACAAACCATTTTTAGAGTCTATGTGCTTTCTAAAGGAAAACTGCTCTCTAACATTTGTTGTGTTCAGGCTCCATGTAGGTACTGTAAAGTAGATCATCACAGATACAGATGTGGCCAGTGAAAAGACTTCTCTCAAGCCAGCACTGCACACAGTGGTCCCCTAAGTGTGCCCCGCAGTTTGTGCCACCTTTTTTCTGCTTTTGAACTGATTTGTATATTTGAGTTTGAGCACCCACTTGGAACACATACTTTATTTTTTTAAATTAAGAAACACATTCACCAATAAAGAAACGCACTGCAACACTGTGCTAAATTCCACAGTTTAGATAAGGAAAACCTTTAACACACACAAGCACCTTTAACAGGATAAAAATGGGAAAAACTTCACGAAGAGCTGAAAAAATCAAAAGCTACAAAATTAAGGACATTAATTACAACAAAATAAGAAGAAAGTACATAACATGGATATTCAAAGTAATAAGTTAGATGGATTATGGCAAAGTGTTTCTCAAAAACCTCATAAAATCTTTAACCTAGATAATATAAAAATTATTTTGCTATAAATGTTGCACTCAAGATATGTATATATTTCCATCCATCCATCCATGAAACATGGACATGTCATAATGTACAATACATCACCATAACATTCACATGAATTCAGGTTGTAGTTTTAAATGTAATATACAGTATACTCCCGCAGATAATAATGAGTGATGGGCTAATAGAGTCAGCCATATGTAGCCAGTCATTGTGCCCCAGGGTGGGATTTCTGACTTGAGTGGCAGTAGTCCACACACAGCTTTTCATGTAATGTATACTGTATTCTTTCAATCATCAGGTCACTTTCCTCTTTTCAGCTAGCTCATCATCCCTTCCTCCTCCTATCAGGAAGGGAGAAGCAGACAAGCACTGATCGTATCGATGTTGTCTCTCTTCTTCATTTATCGCTCTCTTTCTTTTGCGCTCCACCTCACCAAAGCCTCTCCTTCCTCTCTGTGTGCTCTCCCCCATGGCTTTCCTCTACAGCAGTGCGTTGCCTTGGTAATTACCAGTTGCCTTAAACAGACAGATGGAATAAGAGAGAGTGACGGGCAATTTTCCCAGTGCCTGTTTTCCCCGTGTATGTGCATGCAACTCCTTTTGTGTGTGTGTGTGTGTGTGTGTGTGTTCTGTATGCACGCTTCTTTACTTTTCGCCATCTCCTTTATCGTCTCCTTCTTCACTCTACCTCTCACTCTCTCCCTGTGAGTTTGCATTTGTGCACAGCTGATGTGTGTTTATGTAAGTGTGTGTGTGTGTGTGTGTGTGTGTAAGGCGGATGTGGGGAATTACCTGACACAACGCGTTAGTCCAGGATGGGAGTGGGACAGTCTCATCTCCTGCTGGTGTGTTGGCCATTTTAAATGCCAGGTGTCACTCTGGACGTCTGCAGGGCCCAAGGAGGGATGGCTGCTGTCCCCTCCTTTTGTCTGTTCTCCCAGCATGCCCCAAACGCAGCACTTGAGTAAAGAAAATAAACTCTCAGGGCAAGAGAGGATGTGAAGGATGGATGCAGAAGGGAGTAAGAGGCAAACAAGGGAGGAGCAGAAGAAGGGTGTTACATGTGGTTATATGAGCGACTGACAGGCATTAACATGATGTCAGAGTTCACCTACGCATACCAATTAATTTTCCACACTCTCTTTTCAGGCTGGTATGATCAGGATGGAGCATGAGGAGTTTTTTATCGAGCCGGTCGAGAGGGGCGATGGAGTGATGGAAGAGGAGGACGAGGAGGGAGGAGGAGGAAGGACACACATCGTCTATCGCTCCTCAGCCGTAACGAAAGCGGCTATCAGCAGCGCGGCGGCAGACTACCACTCCAGAGGTCAGTCTGTGGCTCCCACTGTGCCATCATCCACTTTCAGACACCCTTCAGTGGATTCTTCTGATGCACGCTTCATTTCTATGCTCTATTAACTCCATCTTCTCAATTTTTACTTGAACCAGCCACATGTGGAAGTTTAATAACACAGTCAGTGTTATTAAACTGACTGCAAGCAAGTCCCTGATCATTCACCCTAAATTTTAAACCTAAACATTTTTCTTGACTTTTTTGTTGTCATGAAATGTTCTCTGCAGTAAAAACACAGACTATACTCCCCTGAAAAAATAGCATCTTAAACCATTCTTCCCTCATACACACCTGGTTATATAATCATATCAAACTATTGTATGCACATACAGACAGTGAGTCACAGCTTGAGCATACCTTGCTGTCAAAAAGATTACACCTACACACACTCAAATGCATTCTCCTGTCACTGCACTAATTTTCCAGCGCTAACAGAGTGACATATGGAGACACACGTGTTTGACTGTTAAGGTAGCGCCCTCTGTGTCTTTTATATAATTATATGCTGCCTTGGCTGCTTGAACAATTAACAGCTGGCAGTCTTTGGTTTCTCAATGTGTCTGTCTCCTTTTCCACTCTACAGATGAAATCATAAAAACTGAAACAACAAGAAGGTCTGTTATTTTAGAGGAAGCATAATACTTACAGTTTGACATAGCATGTCGGCTCCAGGACTGGAGGGAAGGAAGACAAATATGTATTCAAATTGGCTTTAATACTCAAGGTCTAAACATAATTATACAATCATAAGAGTCCATCTATTCATCGTTTTTCTCTTGTGTTACTCCCAAATCTCATTTTTCCTCACAATTAAATGAGAAAAACAAAATATATTTTTCTGAAAACAAAAATACCGTAATGTAAGGGTTGTTGAACTTGCTTCAAGGAATTACTTGAATCAAATTAATGTATCTTTCTGTGTTTTTACTTTATCGTTTAGCTATTCAAAATGTAAATGGGAGTTTTGAAGTTGGGAATATGCATATGTTTATTATTTTGTATGACTCGAAGGTACAAAAGCATAAAGAATTTCACTTTAATTGCACAATTCTCAGTTTCACCTTAAAAAGCAGTTTCAAAGGTTATTCATCTTAAGCATTTAACGTGCATAAACAATAAGGGTGTGGAAGAGCCATGTCCTAATGTGGAGTGCAACACATACGATCCACTACAACACCTAATAACTTAGACAAAAGAGAGGACATTATGCTTTCATTCAACACTTTACTACTCTTAAACTAATTCAAATTAAATTAATGTAGTGGGCATAGAAATGTGTATTAATTTGAGAAAATATTTCATACAACATGTATCGACTCAGTTTTGAAATGTTGTTATTTTTGTTATTATAATTTAACTAGAATTATGACTTTTATTTTTTTTTGGGGGGGGGGGGTAAGTAGAAAATAGAATATTCAGTATTGTGAGTTGAACTGTCATGGGTTTAAGGACTAGGGTAGCTGGGAAAAAATGAGAAACATTACTGCAATGCATGCCTCAGGCTTGTGTCAGTAGAAGTGGCTGCCCAATCACTATGATTGATCTGATGTCATTGCCTACAAGTCAATCAATTGTGACCCGTGGGAGAGTCTGCATCTCAACTAATCACCATAGCAAAAATATTCTCACACAACCGGGTCTGCCATGTTGTACAGGAGCGAGTGGAAACGCTTTATAACGAGTGTATCGCAATAGATGAGATCTGTGTCTTCCTATTCTGAGCAGTTGACTCAAGAATGTCTAATAATATACAGAGAGAGAGAGAGAGTTTCCATAGGAACACCCAGTGAGAACAGACTGCATTAGAGTAACAAAGATCTGCTCCCCCCGTTACTTATACCTGGCAGTACATCCGCGTACGCACACACACACACACACACACACACACACACACACACACACACACACGAGCGCAAGCATGCACACACTGAGAGAAACCAATACGGAAAGTCACAAGCACACATACAGGATGTAACCACACGCCGCTTACACAACTCCCTTGATCATACGTTTACACTTTTGAACGCACATGCATGCACACAGACACGCAGACACACACACACAAACACACACACACACACACACACACACAACACGTCTCACTGCTCCTTGTTGCCTTTGAATCTTTCTTTCTAATGAAGAGTGGGGTGCAGATCAATAGCGTAGGATAGAACAGGCCACAGTGTGTGTGTGTGTGTGTGTGTGTGTGTGTGTCTGTGTGCTTGCATGTATGGTGTGGGCATGAGTTCTGTGGTCGTCTGGCATTGAGTGCTGGGATTTTCAAGGCTAAGCAGACAGACAGACTGACAGACAGACAGACAAGCAGGCATGTGCTGCTCCCAGTAGCATTTGATGTGGATCTCTCGCTTTGTTTCTCTTGTCTTTTTTTTCCCTTTTTATGTTTGTCTTAGCTATTCTAGACCACTACATTATGTAAACACAGGTTTACCTTCCAGTAATGTTACATCACATCACTGTAATATCACAGCCACATGGACACATAGGAAGCACATTATAGATCAACAGCCTCTTCCATTCTCCAGTTAAAACCAAATCCTTTTCTCTTCTCTTTTATTCCCTCATATGCTCTTTCTCAGACAATTGCTCCCCCTTGTAGATCAATCAGGGACATTAGTGAATTAATTAATAATCAGTCAATCATTTCTGGTGATCTCTCTCACCATGCCTGCTTAATTCAGAGCCAGTTATTGAATGTTGGACTCATTTCCTGGCTTAAGACAGAGGGAAGGAAGTTATATTTAGCAAGGTAATAGAGGAGCTCAAGAAGGAGAGAAAGAGCGATGAAGAAGGAGAGTGATTGATCAGTTTCTTACACCATAAGCTGAGGAGGTTTGAATCAATGTCCTAAGTGGAGAGAGCAAGCTTTATTATTAATGTGGCACATTCGTCAATTAATCGCTGCAGCAATAGAAAAAGAAGGATTGCCATTCATTTTTTGCTGGGCAGACAGAGCTCCATCCTTCAATCTGTCTTTTCTTCGCCCCTTACAATTTCATTTGATCTCCTTCCGTTTTTTGATCAATGTCTTCACCGTCTTTCCCTGGTTTTAGCTTCGCTTAATACATTTTGCCGTAAACAAACTCCCATCCTGCTCTCTGGGGTTTTTCTGCGGCTGGACAGTGAGGGTGGGGTCAAGTATTTTATCTGGTGGGAACGGACTGTCTGCGTGGGTGTGTTGCTGTAACTGTGTGTGTGTACCAGCATGTGTATGCGTGCCAGTGCAGTGTTGTGTCCAGGGGAATGAGACATGCCCAAACAGATGGACCACCAGAGGGCTTTTTCCAATAATCCCCCTCACCTAGTCTGCCACCTGGTCTAAACTACCACATAAATATTATTTATAAAAGTCACTATTTTTTTTTATAAGACATATTGTCTTACTTTTTCCTTGTCTAGTTGTGCTTTTGGTGCTACAGAAGCAACATGTTAGGCTATATTTTGGTAGCACGGTAACTTTCATTAAGCTGTGTTCTGAAACCGCGTACACAACGGGCCGCAGAAGAAAAATAAAGTCCTTTGCAGCCGACTTGTTTTCATTGACATTTCAGAGATCTGTATTGTTGTGAAAGCAGAAAGGCTCCCTGCAGCCTCTGGGGGAAAGCAACTGCAATTAGCTGGTGGGCTGTCACTGGGCATAGGACTGAGGCAGCTACACGTGGACCCCCGTGCGTCTGCACAAAGCCAGCATTTGTTTTACCCCTCAGGCGCTGCTGTTCTGTGCTGCTCTTGTGTATTTTGTGCCGTACTGTATTGTGCTTTAGTGTTCTGGGCTGCTGTGAGCTGTTGGTAGGTCACTGTTGTTGTGTTGTTGGTGAACTATGCGTCGCCCAGCACCGATACAATGACGCATCAGCTTCGTCCTTAGCTGAGAGGAAGTTGAAGAGGGTCAGACAGAGGCCAGTGGTTATAGTCGCTGTGGCTTAATGTCTGCCTTTTGCATCCAGAAAATGAAGGGGGCTCCCTCGAGAACCCACTCTCTCTCTCTCTCTCTCTCTCTCTCT
>JAVQJL010069460.1:0-11190 GCA_036024295.1 Nannoperca obscura
CCCGCCCCCCCCCCCCCCCCCCCCCCGCCCGCCGCGCCGCCCGCCCCAAGCAATCAAAGACATTCATAACATCTCACTATGATTCATTAAGTAACACCCAAGAGGAGTGGTCACCAAACAATTACACGTGACTGCATATGACACAGCCGATAATATAGAGTGATATTAAGTACATTGGATTTGCTTCTTTTTTTTTTTTTAATACATGATGGAGTTGGTTGCTAGGATAAATATTCTACTCTGGTCATTTCCTTTATTTTGTGTGAAGTTGCTAATTTGAGAAAACTCTCATTTTACAGAGTTTTTCCTGGTATACAGTACTACTTCTTTTAAGCATAGCCCTTAGGGTGTACATGAGCATGTTGCACAGGCATACACACATGCACACACGCACACGCACACACGCACACACACACACGGCCTGGGGCGATCTGGTTTTGCGGTTAAGCAGACAGCATTAACCTTTAGACGTTGAGGGGAAGGAGCGGTTTGTCTAATTGTTGGATTGACTTGGTTGTGCTGAGGAAGCCTCTCCTGAGAAAGGCCTTCAAGGTGATGTACTATTTAGTTTAGTGCTACAAGCCACTCCATTATTTAAACAACATCCTGGAAAAGCCAGTCATGGAAAACACATTTCTTCCATTTTGAGGTTGTCGTGGGTGTGTAAAGGCAGGCGGGGATGCAAGAAGGAGGGGGGTGGATGAATGCGCCTCATCCTCCACAGCCAGTCATGTTGGTGTCAAGGCGGTGTGGGCAGAGAGAAGAGGAAGCAAGCAGGAAAGAGAAAGTCAATGCTGTCCGGTTACTAAAAGTTAAATGACCTGGGGGAGTAACACTGGGATTCTGTCTAGAGCCGGGCAGATTTGCTCCACTTAACACCCCATTTCAGAGAGGGGTAAACACGTCCAAATAGATTAATGTATAGATGTCTGGTAGGGCTAACCAAACACTCTTCTGTTCTCACAGACACACTCAGAGAGAGGCATGGGCCCTGAGTGCATCTTTTATCCATTACAGGAGTGGTTAGCTCATGTCGGCTGACTTTGCAACAAGGGCTTTGATGGACAGTGGGTGAGAATCGTTGATGTGTCATTTCAGTGTGTTTGTCTTAGAATGTGTCCTGTGTGTGTGTGTGTGTGTGTGTGTGTGTCTGCATGCTACCCTCACACAGACCTCTGTGACATCACTGGCTCAGGACGTTTCAGACATTCCTGAAACTCACACATCCATTTTTAAAAACACTCTCCTTCACTCTCAGCTCCATTAAAACAGAGATGTGACGTGGGGGGGAAGGGGTGCGGGTGGGGGTGGGGGTGGTAATTAATGCTACACATGCTCAATATTAATAGGAACAGCCTTGCTTAAAATATAGCAGTGAAACCCCCATAATGCAGAGAGTGGTGTAATTAAAGACGAATGTGTAATAGAGCCTATTTATAGAATTTAAACTGTTATCCAAAACGTCAGGCTCACCTCAGGTATAAACACAGTGCCATTGAAATTACTGCAGCAGACAGGAAATGAAGTCTGCTTATGATACAATACATGCTGGAAATTGAACCTTGCCCTCGGGTCACAGCAAACTGAAGAGCATACTGGTACTGTGGGTTTAATATCAGGCAATTAAACTAACAAAGGGCATAAGGACAGCAAGTGAATTCAGTGTAGGAGTGGTGGTGTGTGGGCAGGGGGGAGCGCAGTAGAACATGTGCTTGCATTCTCAGATGGTTACTCGAACTCATAAAAATGTGAGGCGTTTGAGTCTGTGCATGACACAATTATCTCTCAAAAAGCAGGAAGGGATTCTGGGTTAAAGGATAATGAGTTCACTTGGTTGGGTGTGACTCTGTGGCTGTAGTGGGTTTAGAGTCTGTGATGTGTGGGTTAGGGGGCAGCCTCTCTAACCCACTGGCCACTTTTAATACCATGCAGGTGCATTAGGCAGCTTTTTGGTTTTTAATAATATTGACCAAAAAAAGATCGATTTTATAAAATTTGTAAAAAATTAAAAATGTATCTGGATATTGTGTTTACCACACTTTACAGTAAATGACGTCCTCTTGCAATACAGACATGCTACTGGTAATACAAAGTAAAGTGAAAAATTGAGTCCTTCAATGTAATAATAATTAAAACTACAAATAGGTTAAGCTACAAAGTTTAGGGACTTTTTTTATTCCTGATTATTTTAAATAATCAAAATGAACACCCATAAATTCTATTTTGTTATACAAAATCTGAAAAATGAGTCCTACCTATTGTGTGCATCTGCAATACATACAGTACACACATGGATGCAGTATCAGTAGTAGGAGTAATTCTTCTATCTGCAGAAACTTACATGTGTACTGGTGGGGAGTATCCAGGGCTGCTGTGCCCGTTGGTGTCCAAGTGGTCGAACGAGCCGTTGAGCTCCTCGTGGGCGGACTGCATCAGGTTGGGTGGGCTGCCGCTCAGCGCACCTGGGGGGCTGCCGCCCAGCAGACCGGGTGGACTCCCGCCCAACAGTCCGGGTGGACTGCCGCCCATCAGGCCAGACGGGTCTCCGCCCAGGAGGCCGTGGCAGCTGCCTCCCATCGAAACCGTGGAGCTGCTGTTCAGGAGGCCGGGGGTCCCCAGCATAGGCAGGGAGGTCTCTGCCAGGGCAGCCTGCAGGAGAGGGGGAACAGAGGATACATAGTGGAGGATTAGAGAGCGGTGAGCATTACATGAGGGTTAAAGGAAGCTGTAGGAAGAATATAAGGGCATAATCAAAAGGGTAGGAGGCAGGTGTGTGTACAGAGAGAGAGAGAGCATAAAGAGTGATACAAGAGGAAAAAGTGGCAGGTGAGAGATTGATTTAACATAGTAATTATTAAAGGACACTTGCCTCATGCCTAAGTTTTTATTCTGTTTTTCCCCCCATGACACTCCAGCTGCCATTCATATACCCTTGTGTGGTGTGGCTATTAAAAAAAGTCCCCCAAAAACTTTACCTCAAAATAATAAAAAACTCCTGACACTTTCGCCTGCTGCGCATTAAAGTTATATACAGTGATTAAATTTTTAAAGTTTTTGCCATGAGCACCTCGCCGGCGTACACTATGAAGCCAAATCATTTATGACAGCTTAGATAAATATTAATGCACATGCCCTTGCATTTGCACATGCCGCTATCAATCCAGTGTGGCTGCCACCGCTGAAAGAAGGGAAAAAAGAACGGAAAGAAGGAGGGAGAGCTGCTTCCTGATTCGACCAGAGGGTGGCCTTCTCAGTCTGATGGTGTACAGGAAAGGGGGGGAGAAGGGGAGAGGGAGAGAGAGCGAGGAAGGTGTGACAGAAGAAACACAGAAACAGAAAAAGAGGCAGAAACCTGAGTCCAAAATAAAAAAAAAAACTTGCTCTTATGACTGTGAGTACAGCAACCACACTCATTCAGTCACTCAATTGGTTGATCAGTCAGGCAGTAGTCCTGCCTGTCAGTCAAACACACAGGCAGTTGGTGACAGGCTCTCTGACGCTGTTGGTTCGTACCTGTAAGCTGGCGTTTAGTGCAGTTCCATATCCAAGACTGGAGGGCAGGTTCTTGACAAGTGATGGGCTTCTGGATACATTGTAAGAAAAAACAACAACAATTAGTTCAAACTGTGACTTGCCGCGGACGTATATTATATCTAAAATATTAGAAACTAAAGGACAAATTGCAAAAGAGGAAGACTTAACAGTATATATAAACAAAGAAATGGACAGAAAAAGAGAGACAGGGAGAGGTGTGTTTAATGAGGAGTGCAGAATTTGTGCCCTCTGATTTTCTATGATCTTCCAGATGTCATTGACCTTCATATCTAGATCTAAGGAGAGGTGACAGAATTCATACCCTGTGATCTTCTGCGACCTGCGTTTCTGGTACTCCATCTCATCTACCGTCCACACCGCCCCCTTCACGTTCTCCACGCGCACAAAGCACTTGTGCAGACTGAGGTTGTGGCGAACGGCGTTCTGCAGAGACACAGGTCAGAGGGATGAGGTAAAAACGAATCATATACATTCATTAACTATCAAGAAAGAAAGAAAAAGGAAGGCCTGGAAATGGATTTTTTCTTGCATTTTGAAGAAATTCTTAACATTCACGCACCATTGATTTAATTAGTAAAAATTGAGTGAGAGCGAATGCTCTTACAAGTCCTGCACACAGTACATATCAATCAGAATAAGTAGGCTAAAAGGAGGTAATCAGCATAGCGAATGGCTTATGGTGGTGACAGAAGTGGTAATGCCGGCCTTGATAATGGTGATGTCAGTAACCCTTTCTGCTCCAGAAAAGCATTTCTCTTAATGGACACATCGCTTTAAAGATGACAGTATTGCAAGAAAAAAAGACAGTCATCAGGAGGCCCTTGTGTCAGGGTGTGTGTGTGTTCGAGAGAGTGTGTGCGTGCGCGAATAAGGAGGATTAAGGTGAACTATATCTGACACCTATATGTCAAAATATTCTCCATGTAGTGTCACGTACATTGAATACATGCTTACATGACACAGTTATCTCTCGAATGAATTATCAAAGCTGTATTTAAATTAAAGCAGGATATATCTTTCATACAGTAAACCAGTATTCATTCATTACTAAATAGGGAAACCTATAGAATAAAAGCCCTCTTATATTAATATGACCATATGACCATAATTAAAACATGCATCAGACTCTACAAATAATAACCTTGGCTTTAATATCCCTGCCTCTCATATTTATCATCTCCCTTAGCTTGGTGTGTACTGCTCTTCCTCCAAGAAAAAGGGATTCAGAAGAAAAGAAAAAAAAAAAACTCATAAGCAGATCTCGCATCTGACCTGAAAATCCCAGGATTTGATTGATCTTAATGCCCATGGCTCTGAATATGATAATTTTAATATTAATGAGCAAATGAGCAGTTTTATTATGCATGCTATATAGTTAGAACTAATAAGCTTCTGGGTGAGAGAAAAAGAGAGAAAGGGAGGAAAGTGGGGTGGGGCGGGGGGTTAGATCCCTCTTTTGAGCTGATGAGACCAAGCTGAGATATTAAGCTACCTTTCATTTCTTTTTATTTTTTAACAAATTCTCTCCGTTAATCAAATGACAAGCCCATCGCTGATCATCCCACTAATACTTACAAAGGGAACTGTGGAGCTCTAGATGTAAATAGATCACCTTGGTTATTGTGCAGGGTTGGAGCAGAGATATTTCTAATGTCACTGTGATATCACTGCTATTGTATCGCAGGAACAAAGGAACTTTTTTCAGGAAACCAAGAAAGATAAAAAAAAAGAACATTTAAAAAGCTACATATGCATGCTGTTGTGTTGCGCTGCAAATTTAACAACAGCCACAAAACCTTTGAGAACATATCTTGTCATAACATTATTAGAAAGCAAAACATGGCTCGTACTGTACCTAACAAACTGGAAAAGGGCACCGATCTTTTTGCATGCCCTGCTGAATTGGTGATCACACGCCCATGTGCTCATTTGCATCCCAAATCCAAATTAATTCACTTTGCTAAATCTAGTGCCGCAGCCATGTCTTGCATACTGATGAGCGGCTGGTTGAGTTTTCCCTCCAGTCCTCTGGTGCAGCCACAAAGGCTAAAGGCGCCTAACGAATCGGTGCGCAGGGGCCACAGGATGAAACACTGAAGACACTGGCACTCAGCGAGGCTTTCTTTATCAGCAGGCAGACACACTTCTGGTTAAAACATGTGCTGCAGGAAAGACATTTTTTACCATCTTTGTGGAGGCAGACAGGACAATAAAGTTGTCGGGACAGATATACAAATGGGCCCTTTTGTGTGGGTAAATAAAGAGTGCTCCCTCCATGACAGGCCAATTCTCACTTTCCTCCGTGCTTTAGTTCCACATGAACACACCCTTAACCCCTCTCTTACACGCAGTTTATGTGTGTGTGTGCATGGGCAGCTCCTGTGTGCACGCATCCCTGGCCTACCTCCTCCACGCGGCTGGGAGCTGGTTAACAGGCAAACAGCCATCTTTCTTCCTAATTAACCAATGATATGCGAGAGAAGGTGGTTGCAGGAGTAGGAGGTGGGGTGTCTCTCTTAACAAAAGGTGCTGATGATGGAGTGGCTGCTGTATAATTAGTGCGTCAGAGCCCTCTCCTCTCCACGCCAAGCCTCCGCTATTAATTGCACCAAATTAGAAAACGATATCTGAGGCAGAATAATTCTTTCAGCTGTCATTTCCAAACAGAAAAGGCAGAATGGTGGAAAAAATAAATAAGAGACAGAATGGGCTCTATTCAAGAGAAAGGGGAGAGGAGTACAAATTGCTCAGGGTTGAGTAAATATAAGCTTTCTTATGGTTCTGTTTTTGAGAGGAAGGAGTGGCCTTTACTGTAAGAAGACAGCGGGGCGTCGGTGGAGGGTTGCATGGGGGGGTGGGGGTGGGTGAGAGTTCATCAAGGTTACCTTCCAAGTTGCAGCGTTGCGTCTGAAGTAGGCGAACGTGCGTGTGAACCAGCTGTAGATTTCATTAAGCGTTAACTGCATGTCGGCAGAGTCCATGATAGCCTGAAATGAGATGACATCAAATAATGGTTTACTAACGAGACCACGTAACTGACACACACACACACACACACACACACACACACACACACACACACACATCAGCGGATTGAGAAAGCTGCCATGATTCATGCAGCAATTAATTTTAATCTAATCAGGCAAAGTTAATTTATTTCCCACTCACCTGTCTTATGAGGGTTGCATAAGTAAATGGCGGTCTGACATCTGCGTTCTTATAAAACTCGTAGTTTGGGGCGATCTCTGGAAAAATAAATACTGTGTCACCACCTGAAATAATTGGTAAATTTTATTCCTTTAGGTATTGAATTTACTCAAGGTTTCATCAAATTAAAAGGGGGGAGAGAGAAAGGGGACGGGGGGGCGAAAGAGAGGGTGGGGTGGGGGGGTTAGAGGGGGCACATCAAATCAGCATTTTCCATGTCTAACAAAATGCATTTTTAATTAATCTCTCTCGTGAGAGATCTTAAACACTAATACATCCATAAAATGAGATCCGTGTAGTTAGTTAGTGTGAAGTTGAATAATTTATGTGTCTTCACACTAAACACAGAGAGAGTAAATATAAACATCAAAGACAGACCGTTTAAAATGCAAAGCTTAATACATGGAATGTCTTAATGTAATAAATATTGTATTTTTCGCCATTATTTGAACTTAATTAACATTCATGTAATATTTATAAACAGAGGAAGTTCTTGTCTATTTACATATAGAGTGATTAAGCACAGGCTTGCTTTTATAAACCCATCAGACATCACACATTGGTAAGACCAACAAGCATATGTGGCTGTGTGTTTATGTCAGTGTACATGTATGCACTGTGTGTGTGAGTGTGTGAGTGAGAGTGTGTGTGTGAGAGAGAGAGAGAGAGAGAGAGAAAGAGAGAGAGAGTGTGTGTGCATATGCATGTCTGTGTGTGTTAAGTACTAGAACACCATTATGTGCTGAGCACTATAAATAGTGCAGTGCTGAGGGATGAGGGATCACATATAATTCGAAATTTCAACATCGTAATGTCATTAAATTAGAACAGAAATTCAGTTTAAAAGGGGAAAAAATCTGTTCAAGTTAACACATTATGAAATGAATTTGAATCAAGTCAAACTAGTGACAATATTTAGAAACAGAATCAGAATGTGGGCTGAATAAACGTGTAACACCTTAATGTCTTAATGTGTGTGTGTGTGTGTGTGTGGGTGTGTGTGTGTGTGTCAGGGTCAAGGCTCAATTCACAATTCAGAAATTAATTGCTTGAAAGTGAATTGTCTGCCCTGACTGAACATATTTGTGTAACTGTGTGACGTGAAGTGCTGAGTAGTTGGTCCTACCTGACGACAGAGGCATGGAGTATTTGTCCGAGTGGCGTCTGCGCATGGCTCCCATACTGGGGACGTTTGCTCCTCCCAGTACTGACGGCACCTGGGGCATGGCGGCCATGGGTGTGATTGGTGCCGTGGGCGTGGTGGGTGTCTGAGGTAAGTTGGGGGGCGATGCTGAGGGCAAGTTCTTGGACATGGTGACGCTGGACACCAAGTTGAGCTGGGGTGGAGGGAGATAGAGCGCGGAGAGGGGGAAAGAGACAAACACAAGTAGTGGGGAGAGGGAGGGAGAGGGAGAGAGAGAGAGAGAGCGAGAGAGAGGAAGACATTATTTTGTGTTTTTTCTGACAGTGTCTGCCCTCCTCCTCTGTAACACAGCTGTGTTTCCACTAACAAGGCTCGTGGAGAGGAGCCAGCCCATCTCCACTAATTACAACCACCAAATTGTATCATAAGAATTCTAATTAGAGCACGCTGTTCAAGATTATCCAACGATCAGCCTCCGTGTTATCCCGGCCCCATCTCTCTTTATCTCTCTATTTATCACCCCCTCCCTCCCTCCTTCTCTATCTCCCGCTCTAATTCTTTTACACTGAGCCTTGATGAGCTGGTAAAACCTTGTTTGCTGTTGGTGTGAGTTGGTCGACATAGGTTATCCGACCCATTATGTTCCACTTTTATATGAAAACGATTTAACCAAAGTTTTTTTAGTGATTGTAGCATTAATACTGTGACCCTGCTGTAACAGATAACTCCAAGCCACCTCAGCAAAAAATGCTGCTATTACAAGTGGAACCAATAGGAGTGTAATAACCCTATGGAGATAATTCCAGATGATTGACCATTCATACAGGACCAATACTGATCATGGGTAAATACCATATCACTTCCATGACTTCTTTCATAGCGTTTAGCCATGCTCGCATGGATGAGCTACTGCAAGTCATTGGAATCTGTTTTCGTCATCTGGTCGCCATGTGTCGGTCATGCTCTACAGTCATGTTCAAGTGTTTTTGGGTTCAAGAATAAGTCATGAGTGAGAGGCCTAGGGCTCCCGACAAATACGTAGTGTAGAATATATCTTTACACTAACGTAACCCTACAGTTGCTATAAAAACCTGTGGCCCCCCAGAAGTTTTCAACCCATATAAAGCTTCTGTCGTGAGCAGGTTTTACAGACTAATAGAGTACAAATAACTGTACAAAAGGTCACTGCAGATAACTATCAGTGCTAACTAAATTGATGTACATGCAAAAGTAAAATACTTTGGGGATGGACACTTTTGATCACAGATCACATCATCATCAACCCAACTGGAAATCATTATTACTCCATGAGATTGCAGGTATAGTTGATTTATCACCTCTAATCCAACGGGATTTACATATAACAAGTAGAAGTTGATGCTCTTTCTCAGATTAAGGTTGAGAAGACACTTCAAGTAAAGAAAACCCAACATGGACAGTTAGGGTGACTCCAGACACACTCACATTCACTCTATCTTTGTCTCCTCCACTCCTTCAACGTTAGGGACCTGAGAGTGTTAGTCACCTCTGGCACGAATGCCAACAGTGCTCGCTAATCGTCTGGCTTTTCCACCACTTTTGCGTTTGCTTCCCAAATCTCATGTGAGAGGCTCTAACCGACTGGAAAATTCCTAACTGACCTTTTACTCTCTGCGCTAATTTAGTTGGAATGGTAATGACATCGTTACATATTCAAACCAAATTGCCTTAATTGTGAGTCCACAAGTGGAATGCATCCGTTGCGAGGTTTTGAATTAAAACCGACTTGAAAGATGGAAGGGAATGGGGGGCCAAAGGCACTGAGAGATGGAGGCGCGAGGCGGAGGAGAAGGTATCAGCGGTCATTTGTGGCATGTGTTGATAAATACGATAAAATGTCAAGTTTGAGAGACTCGTGTGGATGTAGGGGTTTTCGGACGATAATTATGTGCCCACTTAGCTGTAATGAGCTGCTACAGTGATGGGCTTGGACAAGGGCTGGTTGCATTTACAGGCCTCTGCTGAGTACAGAGAATGAAGATGAGGGTTGCGGGAGTTATGGAAAGTGCATGCAACGACATATACATCCTTATCAATAGGTCTGATTGATTATATACAGCTAATTCTGAGAACTATCTACCTAAAACCTAATTTTGTGTAGTCTGTTAACTACTGTCGCTATTTAATCTACAGTGGTGTGAGTGAAGTATCTAATGATTGTTCCCTGTATCCTGCTACTGTACAAACCAGACACAGAACTGTGAAATAGCAATGTGATTAACAGTCACATAACGTAAAACAACATTTGCAAACTAAATTCCAAATAAAAGCTGTCATGTATATTTATAATGTTAAAATATAATTTTCCTCACAGCAACAAGCGTGACATATTTGCAGGTGTGCAATCCCATTTTTTATATAAAAAAAAATAGGATTGATTACAGTCAAATGGATGGAGTGGAGTGGAGGGGAGTGAGCACTTTGTCACCTCTCGCTCATCGCAATACACACTCAAGGTTGAGAGAGAGAGAGAGAGAGAGAGAGAGAGAGAGAGAGAGAGAGAGAGAGAGAGAGAGAGAGAGAGAGAGAGAGAGAGAGAGAGCTCTTATTATTCAGAACTTGCAGCCTTGCTAACTTTGATTCTCATCCATCCATCCATGGCATGGCCAAAAGGTAGCATTTAATGAAGTGTGATTCAGGGAATAAATGGGGTCATCTTGGAGACATTGCAGCGGTGTCCTGTGTTCGTCTGGCTTTGGTTGTTCGTGGGCTTCACTAATGAAAAAATAGGACTCATTTCCAGCCCTCAAAGGCTAACGGCTAACACAGACTATTTATATTTATCAAATGTCTCCGTTTCTCCACGGGGTGTAAATCCATGCTGCCATTTGAAATCCACCACATCTCTCTTTTGTTATGTCTATTCACTTTTGTACAGAGGATACACACACACACACACACACACACACACACACGTTATTCCACGCGCCAAATCAGCATCTTACTTCTCTCTTAAATAAAAAAAATGGGGGAGCCTTAAAACTGAGGACTTAACTGTTCGTTTAAGAATTCTGTCTGAATTGCCCCCACCATCAAATGCAATTAGCTGCTCTTTCATGTGTGCTTTATGTAATGCAATACTTCATTAGCATCATTCATTCATATTCAGGCTTGGATTATAGGCTGCAAATTCTTTATTAGACGAGATGGAACCAAGTTGCTGGAGTTTTGAAGATTAAAAAAAAAGCTAGTGAGAGAGAGAGAGAGAGAGAGAGAGAGAGAGAGAGAGAGAGAGAGAGAGAGAG